>JAJOOR010012186.1:0-32457 GCA_036250505.1 Solanum acaule
CGGTGCTCAATACTACTCCCAAAATATACTAGCTCTTATGTTTAAAAACATACTTCTTCTGTGATTTGAGATTAGTGCTCAAAAACTTAGCTCAAAGGTTATCTTGAAAATCAAAGTTTCCCCTCTTGCTTCATTTAGAAAGCGATTACTTTTTCTGAAAACTAGCCCAAAGGCTCTTTGGAAATCTCAGTTTCCGTTCTTATTTAAATGTGAAAATATTTTAAATCTCTTTGGGAATACTTAGTCCCCATATACTTTTGAAGAAATGAACTTCAACTTTACTCTTTACTGAACTCAAAACTTAAGTCTTAAAACAAAGTTACAACGTTTGCAAAAGACTTTTGTAAACTCTAAGAACTTCTCTTGACTTGACTTTTACTTCTCTTGACTTGACTCTTAACTTTCCTTGAATTGGATTATAGATTCAAGGTTCATGATCTCATGATTATGGATGATTTCATGATATTTAAATGTACCTTAGATTGTTGGAATCAACTAGAAAACATAGGTACATTGCTAAGGAACAAGTACGAAAATGTGGGGAACGAATGGGGAGAACTGACGTCCCTGGCGCTCTGAGAGGCGCGGGGCGCCAGCCCTCAAAATTTAGAGAAAACTTTAGGGCGCCCTGGATGGCGTGTCGCCCCAGAGCCGCACATTCAGAGACTGTTTTGGGGGGCGCTGAAAGGCGCGACGCCCCAGCCCCCTTCCCCAGAAAATCCCGAATTTTCTTCTTCGTTTTTCAATTCTAAACCCTCTAATTTCAATTAGTTCTTTCCCCAAACACTTAGAATCGTTTATACCCTCAATATACAATAGATTCAAACTGAAATTACACCAGGAAACATGAATCAAATCATAAGAAACTTCAATCAACACAACCCACAAGAATTCAAGAAAGCCTTCAACAATGTTCATCAAGAACTCAATTTCTAAACCTTCAAAGACTTAAATTCGCTGAATTAAATCATGATTGGCGCGTGGGTGAACTAACCCAATGATATGTGATCTCACATACCTTTTTAGGGATCACCCCCGACGAAATCCACACAAGCTATCCTTGACGAAATCGACAAATCTTGCTTCCTCTTCTCCTTTCTCCTCTATTCTCTTTTCTCTTTTCTCTTTTCTCCAAGCCCTAGCGTGAATTCTAATTCTTCTAAACTGACCAAAATCTGGTTTTACCCCAATTAATTTCCTAAAATCGAATTAGAATAATTAGGTAAGGAAAAGACTAAATTACCCTTCTAAAATCCGGATTAGCTTTCCTTAATCCAACAGCCCAACTTCCAAAAGGTATAACTTACTCATACGAACACCGAATCGCGCAAACTCGCGACGTTGGAAAGATCATTCCAAGAGCTTTCCAACCATGTCTAGAAGTACACCTAGATCATCCTGAGTTAGGAGTTATGGCCATTTGAAGTTGACCAAAACTCAACTTTTCCTAACTTAAACCAATTTCCAGATTTTCATTCTTTCCAAAAATGACTATTTCCAATTATTAGCTTCTTCCTAGTTATTTCAAATTGCGAGATGTTACATTTTCCAAGACTACCTTGTATACCAAACACCACGCGTACCTTACACTAAGGTTACAAATCACTTTAACACGCACACGCACACATAGTCCCAACAAATAAACTATGCACAAGACTATCGGTGGCCAACCTGACCTAGAAACCATATTAGACATGTCTAAACGATCACCATAATTCACTTCTGATTTCAACTCACCTTTTAAGTAATTCGGTCCACTCAAAGGTTCTTAAGATATCTACGACAATATTTAACATTCCAAATCGGTCTACACATGAACCATCCTTGAATTAAACACAACAACTCGGCCACTTATGGAAAACCATCACAATAAAATAATTTGGTTCACTCATGGAACAAACAAATAAATAGCAACATGTACAAATTGTGTTGCCTGAGCCAACCGGCAATAAAACCTATACCGTGTGTGGTATCTAAGATAACCATAGATATTTCATAACCGACATGTACTCGATTCAATTGATAATATGTACGAGGCGTGGTGCATGATCTAATCAAGAGATATCTTATATTAGGCATGGTGTCTGATCGAATCGATGAATCACAGATATCACACAATTACAATCATAATTACAATGAATACAATGACACTAGTAAACCACAAGCAATTAAGACAAATTCATTGCATGAAATTAACAATAAAATATCATTCACATTTATTCCTTTATCTCCTCAACATGCATTATGTATAGTACACTTAATCCTTATGGTATTGTGAATTCACCTCAATAAGAATTTTCAAAGGTTTACAATTATGAACTAGTCAGCCATAGCTAGTCATAGGATAATACTTGCTTACACAGTACATTTCCGCCTTATTAGAAATAATCAACACTCTTAAATCATCCAGACTCCGCGTCCAAAGTCCTAGGTATGAAATCTACCGTTAATCTACAAGAATACTATGAATTAAAGACATATTTAAGTTTTAACTACTAGTAAACCCTAGACCAGATCATGAACTTTTACTCCTTTTGTAAAATTTTAGATTGTTCTTGATCTAAAATAATAACACAAGTACAAAATAAATCTCAATTATCCTAAGCATTCTAATATTATAACTTAATCTCAAACTCCAAATCAACCTCATGATTTTCCCACCCAATCTAGGACTTTTCCACCATTAATTCACCTAGACCTACTAATCTTATGGTTACACTATTGAATTATGGTAAATAAATCAAGAACAAATGTTTTTATAAAGAAGCCAAGGTCTTACACCCCAAAATCCTCATAAACTTGAATTTCCTCCACCCTAGGATGAACCCAAGCCCTCCTCTGGGACCACAAAAACTGCCTCTAAGGCCAATAAATCAAAGTACTGAATCAGAGAATGGATTACTTAGCTTTACGAAGGTTCCTGATGAAAAATGTCTGAAAATCTCCCCAAGTCGCCCTTGCTTTTCCCCAAAATGTTCTTGAATGATTATAGAGGGTTTTTGGGGAGTGCTATGCATTTACAACGATTAAACCCGCTATAGTGGTCCAATCCCTTTATAGTGGACCATAGCGGGAATTAAATTTTGGTTGTCGTAGCAATGTGTCACCCGCTATAGTGGCTTGCACGGGATAGAACCTCGAAAATACTCTCAAATTAGCCTATTTCGCAAAATCTTGACGTTCCTCACCAACCCCTTCACGCCAAGTTTGATATCAGGAGTTCTATATACTCGAATTCATTTCTGAAAAGTCCTGCGGACTCCTTAACGTCTTAGGCAAAGGAAAACAAACTCTACTTAAACACTTCACCCAATTATTTTCTCGAATTTCCCTGGACCTCATCTTACTAAGATTTCGTCCGAGTCTAGCATAACCTGAAATTTTCAATTCTTCAACCCAAAAATTTTCTCACACGATTTCCTATACAAATAGTTCGTTCTTAACGATTGGAAGGATCGTTATATGTTATTCTTGCAATTGAAGTTAATTTAGTGTTCAATATCAAGATTTTTATCAGTCTTACCTAGTCTTGTTAGGTTAAAATCATTAAATTTCTCCAAGTTTTATTGCAATAAAATTATGAGGTTAAAAATAAAGATGATATTTAATAGAAAATTGCACAAATAATTTGAAAATATGTGACATTGCGAAGAAGTCTCTTTATTTATACAGGTTATGCTTCAATTATATGAAAAATTATTTATATTTTAGAAATATTAAGTGACCATGACATGATATTTTTGCACGTATATAAAGGTGGTAAGGGATAAGTTTCAGTCACTCATTTCGTGAGATGGAATTGCTCTCATTTTGTGTTTTCTATGCCACGACAATGGCATGGCAAAAAAGAACTTATTTTGGACAGAAAGAAGTGAGTTTTTTTTAATTATTATTCAATGAACAAAAGCGATACTACAGTTAAATTTGTATCAAACTTGCATTTGATATTGACGATTGGATTTACTTGAAAATCTCACCCATGAAGGGGGTGATGAAGTTCGTAAATAAAAGGAAGCTTAGTCCCCAATATGTGGGTCCATATCAGATTTTGAGGCGTATTCCAACATTTTTCTTAGTGCTAGTTTTGTTTAACAAGATAAACACTTCAAAGTTTCAAAAAAGTTAAATATTGATCACACTCAACTTAACAATACATCTTAGAATATAGTTGTTTGAATCTTCTTGTAGACTAGTTGTCCAGATACAAACTAGGTTATTTTCACTAATTACGTATGTTGGCGATGACACAAAAATCCGCATACAAAAAGTTACAAGTAATTTCTAAAATGTCTGATCTTAATTTTTTATTTACTCGTGATATTTTTTTTAAAAAAATAACCTTAACTTGGAAAAAATGGTTGGGGACAATTTATGTCGTCCGTTAGGCTTAAGGTCTAATGTTTGCCTATGAGGTAGAACTTGTGGTCAATTGAACAAGTTCATTATCTTAAAATATTATGAACGTCTTCCCTATGGTCGAAAGTTAGAACACATGCCTAATGGAAAACTAATCAAAGTTCCAACTTGGGATAGTTTCAAATATATACAATAAAGTAATTAGTTTACAATAAATATAGTCATATCTTTATTTACATAAGAAATAGTCAAATGTCATAGAAAGTATACTTTGACACTACATTATAATACACTCAAAAAGCTCAAAATTAATTTACATATAAATGTGATATACACCAATTATACATTATGATACACTCAAAAAAATTGAATATAGCTTACATATACATGAACTATACATTGTCTATACATTATGATACACTCAGAAAATTGAATATAGCTTAACTATATATGAAGTATACACTGACTATCCTTCTCCGATTTCAAATCCTCAGAACCAAAACTTCAGCTCTGTGTCACCCCATTATAGCAAGAGAGGAAATATTATCTTTTTGTGCTTCCTCATCGTCTTCGTAGTTCTAATGATCGTTTGGTTATTTTTGTACTTTTTCTGTGACGAGCCATTAGTGATTTTAATAACAAGTATTACGTTATTAAAATAAATCATTACGAGAGGAAAATGTCATTTGTAGTTGATTAGAATTATGCAAATATTAGTAAAATAAAGAACTTTTATGAAATAATTTATATAATTTTATGTAAATGTTTGTTACATAAAATTTCATTATTAATGTATTAGTTATTCATATTTTAGTTAGGTCATCTTCTACCTTGTATAAATAATACTCAATTTTTCATAGTTTATACATATATTAGTTATGACTTATGTGTGTTTCTAAATTTTAAATTAAACATTGTATTAATACCTTCAAACCAATTACCAAAAGTAATTTATTTATGCAAATTTTAATATTTGCATAACTCGCATCCAAATTAACTACCAAACGATCATGTATTAGTTACATAAAAGTTGTGTAGTATATAATTTACTCAACATAAGTTTAGAAAACTTTTGTCTTCTGGGTTATCAATTGAACTTATGCCTCTAACGGCATAAGTGTTGTAGGAATAAGCAGCATAACTTGTTATGCCTTGTAAAACATAACTTGTGTTATATTATGATATGAAAACATAACCTAATTTAAAGAACAAAAAACTAAAGACCACAAATTTGAGGAACAAAAATAAAATACCATTCCAAAATAGTAACATTTATGCGAATGACCCTCTAAAATTTGAAGGTGCAAAAAAGGACAATTAAGTTGGATTATGAAAATTTAAGAATATGTTTTCCGTATTGGCAAAAAAGAGAATTTTCAAAAAAGATTGGACAATGATGTTTCAAAGAAGTTTGAGTTATAGGACATGATTCGTTATAATAAAATGTTGTTATAGAGGATGATTTTTATATAAATATTTAACTGCAAAACTTCATGAGGACATGAATTGAATGTTGTAATTGTGTATTTGTGGTAGAGATTGCAATTGGACAGGACAAATGTAGGACAAAGTGAGACGGGTTCAAATACTTTGTAAAAAAAATCCAATTTACTGCGGTAGGAGCGAATTTTGACACTTGCTAACAATTAGGTTCTAATTTGCTATGTGGAGACATAGGAAAAGAGTATTAATTTTTTATTATGTTATGTGGAGACGTAGGAAAAGAGTATTATTTTTTTATTATGTTATGTGGAGACGTAGGAAAAGAGTATTAATTTTTGAATTTTGATGTTTGTTGTTCAAGAATTAATGTGTTCGTGCTCTTGGTCTTGTTATATCACGACTTAATTCACCTGGTCATGTGGGTATCTACTCTAACACTTGGATATGAAAATCATTACCCCAAAATTAAAACATGAAATGCGGAACTGAACAAAATATAAACTAAACACCCTGTTGTAAATATAGAAATACTCAAACTTAGTTAAAATATAGCACTTTTATAAAGAAATACATTGACTCTCTCTAAGAAACTAGTCTAAATAGCTAGGTATAAGGGCTTCTAAGAGATTATAAGGTTCAAAATAATAAGACACAACTCTCATTATAAAAAAAAGAGGTAAAAGCTATTGGAGATCATCTTCATATTCGCCCCTATTTTATCTTTTCATTGTGTCACACCCTGAGCCTACACCCTGGGCGGGACTGGCACTCTAGAACTATTGTTAGCCCCAAGCGAACCCTTTGCTTGGCTTACTTACTCAGCGGATGACTTAGACATAAGAAAGAGAATCCAAATACAAGATAACTCAACATATCTCAAACTGAACTCATAATGTTTTAAAAATAAACATTTAACTTAGCCAAAATGGCAACTCAAATCTGAACATAAGCCAATAACAAAATGATGACGAATGAACTAACATCTGACTGACTATCTATGAAGCCTCTAAAACAACTGAGATGGATGTCGGGACAGGCCCACGACATCCTAATGAGCTAAAATGATAAAGTAATGAAAAAGGGGGATCATCCGGAATGCAAGGAGGCCCACCAACAACTCTGAAGCTCAATTGAATCAACGATGCGCTGGATGCTGATCTCGGTTACCTGCGTCTGCATCACAATAAGATGCAGGCCAACTGGCATTAGTACATTGAATGTACGAGTATGCGAGTTGGAAAGCTAAACATAATTGAAGCTTGAAAAGGATCTGAAAGAAACACTTACCTTGGCTTTACTCAACTCCTGAATAACTTAACTCAACTTACTGAACTCATTTCAATATAAAACAATTTAAAAACAAGTGCAACATAAAGAAAAGTTGTTTAAAACATGATGTCAACTTTGTGTATTTAGAAATACAATAATAACTCTGTATGTATGCAAAGATACAATATGAACTCTGTTTGTATATGAAAATACAAATATTTCTGATGTATATAAAATATTGTTGTGGAGTTTCTCTAACCGACAACCATCATTTAAGAGCTATAGTGATGATACAGCGTTTCTTGCCCCTACGCTGCCAAGGCCATCCTATACCTTGCCGGGGGTATAGAACCTGAACTACTAAGTGGATCCATTAGTCTATGCTAAAAAGCACTTAGGGTTCATCTAAAGAGTATGACATTTTTCTACCCATGATGGCTACATAGTTTATGGGGGCTGGGGGTTCTCTAACGCTCCCCCATATCAGTGCTCAATACTACTCCCAAAATATGATACCAGCTTTTTATGTTTAAAACATACTTCTTCTGTGATTTGAGATTAGTGCTCAAAAACTTAGCTCAAAGGCTATCTTGGAAATCAAAGTTTCCCCTATTGCTTCATTTAGAAAGCGATTACCCTTTTCTAAAAACTAGCCCGAAGGCCCTTTGGAAATCGAGGTTTCCTTTCTTGTTTAAATGTGAAAACATTTTAAACCCTATGGGAATACATAGTCCCCATATACTTTTGAAGAAATGGACTTCAAACTTTACTCTTTACTCAACTTGAACTTTAAGTCTTAAAACAAAGTTAAAACATTTGGAAAAGACTTTTGGAAACCTCCAAGAACTTCTCTTCACTTTGATCTTAACTGCTCTTGACTTGACTCTTAATTGGTCCTTGAATTGAATTATGAATTCAAGGATTGTGATTTGTGATTGGAAAGATTTCATGATGTTTAGGAATGATTTAAGATGGCTAAACATGAGAAAAGAACAAAAATCAATATTTGAGGGTGGGTCCGCGACGCGGAGACATACTTAATTTTTGGTTTCAAAAAAAACTTTTGAGGCAAAACGGTTTGTGACTGCTCCGCGACGTCAAATAATTTTTCTTAGTTCTGGAGAGTGGATCCGCGACGCAGAGGCATGTCCATATTTCGATCGACAAAATTTCTTCTTCGTTTTCCAGCTCTAAACCCTCTAAACTCCATGGGTTCTTTCCCCAAACACTTAGAATCGATTAAATGTTCAAAGTACATCAGATTCTACTCGAAAACACTACTAAAAACATGAATCAATTTCAAGAAACTCCAATCAACACAACCCACAAGAATTCAAACAAAAAAATTTCAAGAACTCAAAGATTTACTTTCAAATCTAATAATTTCGCGGAAATTGAATCATGATTGGCGCGTGGGTGAACTAACCCAAAGCTATGTGATCTCACATACCTTGTAGGGATCACCCCCGACGAAATCCACAAGCTAAACTCGACGAACTTGACGATTTCCTTGCTTCTCCTTCTTTTTCTCCTCTTCTTTCCTCTTCTCTAAAACCCTAACTCTTTTCCAAAAACGTAAAACTGACCAAGTTCAGTTTAGACCCTTAATTAATTCACTAAAACGAATTTAATTAATTGGATAAGGAAGAGACTGAAATACCCTTCAAAAATCCGGATTGGACATTTTCTTATTTGAACAACCCAACTTCCAATGCGCGTATCTCATTCATACTAACTCGGATTCGCTCAATGTTGGTGGCGTTGGAAAGATTGTTTCAAGAGCTTTCCTACCATATCTGGAAGTGCTCCTAAATCATTCTAAGCTAAAAGTTATGGCCGTTTGAAGTTGACCAAAAATTCACTTTTTCCTAACTTAACAAAATTTTCAGATTTTCATTCTTTCCAAAAATGACTATTTCCAATTATTAGCTTCTTCCTAGTTATTTCAAATTGCGAGATGTTACACATTGCGTTAAAAGTCTGACCTTTGAAAACATTTCTTTTGCCCCTATTTTATCTTTTCATTGTGTTACTTTTTATCATAACTTGTTGTAAATTCACTATACTTTGAGACTTTTTTTCGTAAATAATTAACTCTTCAATACTTTCATAATTTTGTGATGGTTTGTGTATCAATCTATTTGCTCATTTATAGTAGTAAAAATTTTATAATTGACATATATAGGACTAATAATTTCAAGTCATGACGATAGAATAATTCTTTCAAGTTGTAACAATAAAAAATTGCAGGTTCTAACATTTTATTAAATGAAAAAAAATACTTTAAAATACTAGTAAAAATTAATTTGTTTGAAAAAAATATAAGGTAAAAAATGGAATTATTAGTAGCAGTTAATTTGTTTTCATTAATGATAATTAATATGTGTCATAAAATTAGGAGATTTTTAAAAAAAAGGAATATTTTTTTTCCTTTTTTAACTCAAATCAGTTATTTTTTAAAAAAGGAAAACAAATACTCAAATCAATTAAATTTCTTTCAAAAACAAATTTTCTTCTTTTGTTCAAACGCTTCTCTCTCCTCTCAATTTTTTTATAATTTTCATCGCTCACAACTAGTTCCAATTCGTTTTTATTCAATAATCTTCATTTTGTTATAATGGACGGCTTCTTATCAATATTTAATAAAGCATGGTGGTAGATGAGATCCTCCAGGTTAGTGTTCTAGTTTGAGATTTTTTATTTGTATTGTTATACTATTCAAACGTAAAAAATAAAAATTAAAAAAATTAAGAACAATGATACTAGAAAGGAAATTTTTAGATTTTGTTTGTGTATAATAGGTTTTAATTGTGACATTTTTTGTATGAACATTCTTTTTTTTTTGAGATTACATAATATTTTTTTGAAACTTGAATAGATTTTGGTATGATTTTTTTTTCTAATTCAAGGTTTCTGGTAAAAAAAAAATTACATAATTTGTAATTGGTATACTATTTATACCATATTTTTGTATGATTTTGGAATTATATTTGAATGAATCGCATTTACTGTTTACTTAATAAATTAGAATTAATTGTTAAAATTAGTATTAAGTTTGTATTATATTTTTATGATTCTGCTGTGAAAAAAATTACGACTTATGGGATGAAATAGTAATAATGTTAGCATGATATATGTATGAAAAGTGTGCCAAAAAAAATATATGAAATGTGTATACTCTATTCTATAATGTTTTATGGTATGATTTCTTGTTTGAATGAAAAAAAAAATTGGCATTATTATAGAATGTAATTTGATAATAATAATGTAATGAATTGGTATACTATTTAATTAAGAAATTACAATTAATATTTATAAGTTGGAATTATATATTTTGGTATTCTACAGGCATGATATTGGTATAATAATTGATGACAATTGAGTAAAAATATGTATGAAATGTGTGAATAAGAATTGTATAAAGTTTGTATAAAGTTTGTCTACAAATATAACACATGTAGTTTTTCTTTTGTATTTGTATACAAATATAACACATGTATTTTTTCTTTTGTATTGAAGATGCATATGCGATCCCTGTTGAACCTCTCCCATGCGAGAGTACGTAGTATATACCAAGTTATGTTTCTGAGCCTAAGTTGTTGCCGCCTGGTTCAAAAAGAACTGTAGGATGACCGCAACTTGAACACGGAAAGGATTTACTAATGTGAAATTCAAAAGGTTTAAAGTTACTTGCAATACATGTCGTCGAGAGAGCCACAACAAGAAGACATGTTCAAATTACCTTGCGCCAAAAAAATCATAATTTATAAATTGTGACAAAATCATGTTTTGTTTTATTGTCTTTTAAACTCATGTTTTGTTTTATTGTCTTTTAAACTCATGCTTTGTTTTGATTGTGACAGTATATTCATTGTTTTTTCAAAATATATATTGAGTAATTTATTCAGTAATGATGGTATGCAATTGACATTCATTTGGTATGCAACTGAATCCACACTAATATTAGTTAATGTAATTTACAATTAGTATTCATTTGGTATCCATCTGGTGTCCCACTTGAAAAAAAAAATATAAAAACAAAGATGTAATTGAGGTGGGTACAGAATATAATGATTACTATTTTACATTGTCAGATTCATTCTTCCAATATTTATACAAGTTGGATACCAACTTCATACATTTTTTAGTTTTTAGTTTTTGTCTTAAATTTTGAAGTAAAAAATACCAATCATATATGAATTGGATGCCAATTGTATACAAGTTGGGTACCAATTAAATAACACTCTTATTTCATGTAATCTAAATTGGTGTTCATTTGGATTCGAATTAATATCCAAACTAAAACTATTTAATGTTGAATTAAATTGGTATGCAGTTTGTATATAACTGGTATCCCGAAATTATAAGAGACAAGTTGTAATTCATCTTTGGATGACAGTGTATACAAATTGGATACCAATTAAATGGCACTCGTATTTCATGTAATCTAAATTGGTGTTCATTTGGTTTTGAATTAATATAAAAAATAAAACTATTTAATGTTGTATCCAATTGGTGTCCAGTTTGTATATAACTAGTATCCTGAAATTATAAGAGAAAATCTATAATTCATATGTTAACAGATCTAGTTAAGTTTTAAAATGTATATGAATTATTTGGTACTATGTTTATGAGGTTTTTTTCAAAACTAAAGTCCAATAAAAATCTGGCTAATGTTGATATCCAAATTGTATACAGTTGGTATCCAACTTGAGAACTTTTGACAAATTTTATATAAAAATGAATGTAGTTGGTATCTAACTGGAAGAAAACAGTGCATATTATATATCATCCCAAACTTAAAACTGTAGCAAAAACAAATATATATATCATTCAAAAATTAAAAAAACATATAATAGTCTAAGTTGCAATCAACTATCTCAAATTTGATTTATGTGGTCTTGGTGTAGGATGATTGATGGTATTCAGAGCATGTTATTTTGCTATGCGGGGTTCACCAAAGTTGCTAGCAACAGTTCTAGTTACTTCACTCTCACTAATCGGTCATATCGTTTTTTATTTTTCCGTACTGTCATATGATTGTGGCGTACCTTTGACGATGTGGTACCTTGCATCGTATCAATGGAACTCATATCAAAAACTCCATCGCTGATATATTCAACAAATAAACATGTGCACATGTACAATCACTGAAATAAAATTGAAAGAAAAATAATTTTGAGAAATACAGTGAATTAATTTTTCTGATGAAATCACTAAAAGATAGAAATATATACTTTGAACTTGACTCTTGTTGAGGCATATTCGCCAAATGCTTGACTTCGAGTGGATCAGATTGAGACTTGTCAAGATATGCAAGGAGAGACTGTTTCTATGGAAGATGATTGAAGAGGTGAAACCAGCTCTTTCTTTTGATTGTAGAATGAAGATTCTTAGTATTGTGAATCTGCCCTTTTTTTTTATTGTAGAATGAAAATTTTCTGATTGAAGAGGTGTAGAAATGGTTTAAAGGTGATCTATTATAACCCGTAATTAAACTGTTATAAGCAAAAATATTTTGAAAGTAGATTTAAAATTCATAATATTGTCCCTTAAATATATATGTGGCGTGATTTTTCCTTTATAGTACCTCGGTGGGCCTATTCCAACTTTCTTATATGGGTAAATTATACAAATATATGTGTTATCCTTTAATTATATACATTATTATCAATTGAAATAGACATGAAGTATAAGGACTTATTGAGGTTAATGTGTATAATTGAAGGATATGTACGTAAAAAGCTTTTTAAATTTTTTTGAATAGAAATATTATGTTCAAATGCTCAATTGAAATATAATATAATAAAAATATCTAAAAATTTATTGACAATTAAATTCTTAAAAGGTTGTCATTCTATATATTCCGCAAAAGTAAGTAGTATTGTCTTTTTTATTTTTTCAAATTTAGAACTTAAATATCATTTCAATACCAATATTACAGTTCTAGCATAGAAAAAGGAGTTAATAAGCATGTACAGATTTGCAGCACTGTCACGATTACACAACTGGTTATGTAGAACGAGAAGAAGAAAACTCAGCTAAGTCATCAACAACTATTCTTTACCCGGCATTCTGTAAAAGAACCGAAAAAGTGAGAGGAGAGAAATCAAGAAAGGAAGTAAGAAGGAAGAGAGGTATACCTTGGTATATGGAAGTTCAACTTCATGATTCCGACCGACAACTATCAGGAAGAAGGTTTTCTTGGTTGAATTACTTTCCAAAAGTGAAAGCTACTTTACCAATTTTTGTTTGGATCGGGTCTTTTAGACCTTACCAATTTTTATTTTTATTTTTTATGCTTTGCTTTGTTTCTTTGGGGCCATGGGCTTTGTACAGGATTATGATTCATTTTTATTAAATAAAAGGCTGCACATGCCACAAAAATTCATCAAAAAAAAAATATCATTTCAATAAGTTTTACTAAGAAAGTCAAACCATTATTATTTGACCGATAATTTCCACAAAGGTGATGTGTTTAATTTGTCTCTTCTCTTTTGTTCTCATATAGTGCTAAGAATTTTATAAATCAAACATTTCTTTTTCATTTCACACATGGAAATAATAGTAAATAGTTTTCTTCAACGTACGCCAATAATTGGGAGAGATGACAAGGTATGAAGAAGTCTAAATAGACTATATAGTTGAGTGGGACTACATTTATATACTAGAACTTTGTAATAGAGACACCCACAGGGGTGTCAAGTAGGTGGGTTGGGTTGAAATTGAAGATATTAAAATGAGTTGAAATAGAAATCGGGTTGGGTCTTGACCCGCCCAAGTTTACTTTGGGCTCAAATGGGTTGGGTTCAAATGGGCTAAAAAACGGGTTGGATCTTGACCCGCCCAATTTGACCCAATTAATCTCAATAATTTTAACATAGTGATATTTAACTTTTATAATAACAATTCGAATTTCAGATCAAGATTTTTTCTTTAAAAAGTAACAAATGAATATATAAATCCTAAAAGATGCTAAATAGATAATAATTCATACCTTTAATATAGGAACATATCTTAGTAAAAAATTTTAAAACGGGTTGAAATTAGAAATTGAATTGGGCTCAATTCAAGATTCTCTTAAAATGGGTTTGGCTTGAATGGGTTGAGATTGAACCCAATTCAAATTATATTGACCCCAACCCTTAAAATTCTGGGCGGGTTGGGTGGGTTATCTATGTTTGGGTTCATTTTTGACACCCCTACCCACTACCTCACTCCAAATTAAAAAAAAATAAAAAATTAGTCGCTCAGTCAAAATAATTGCATTCGTTAGTAAATATGTAAAAGTATATATTGATTATGTATAGACTATGTATATTATAAATGTATACAAGAAAAATATATATTTACCGCAACCCCTTAATTTTTTGGGGGGAATTTCCGCATATAGACACTCAAAAATAACTTAATTATTTTTCATAGCTATAGTTTATTAATTACAATTCGTAGCTACATGTTAGAAGGAGGAGAGAGGCGAGTAAGAGAGGGTAGAGAGTGGAAAGAGACGAATTGTACATGTATATCTATCAAATAATTGTATATATGTAACTGGTATACATATGTATTTGTATATCTGGAGAGTGAGATTGGTTGAGTGAGGAGAGAGGCGAGCGAGATTGGGAGAGAGAGGAGAGAGGCGAGTGAGAGAAGGCAGAGAGTGGAGAGAGACGAATTGTATATGCATATTTGTCAAATAATTGTATATATGTAATTGGTATACATATCTATTTTGTATATCTGGCGAGCGAGATTGGGAGAGGGATAAGAGAGGTGATCGAGATTGGGAGAGAGAGGAGAGAAGTGAGCGAGAGAGGGCAGTGAGTGGAGAGAGGTTAATTGTATTTTTATATCTATCATCTAATTGTATATATATGTGTATAATTTGTATTTGTATATGTATAAGCGACGTAATTACAACTAAAATTATACTGCGAGCCATAATTAATTCAAATTATAGCTATGTTAGCTAATTAACTAGTATATGTTTGCTTATCCACATAACTTTCTCATATTTTTTTTACATTTTAACCATTTTTGGGTTAATGATTGGGTAATGGTATTATGTATGAGTTTTCGTTGGATTTGTGCATTTTTTAGGTCAAAGTGATTTTTAAGTAGATAGATATAGTTAACTATTAGTATTATGTTATTCTTTTTTTTCTTTAAAATGTGATATAAATCTATACTTGAGTAGCTTTCCATGAAATTTCATAGAATGTTACTATATATCTTAGTTAGATTTTCAAAAGTTGAAAGTTTGAAAAAAATGTAAAAGTACAACTGGTAGAGAACCTAGCTACATGCTCCAAATATTCTGCATATAGGTGGCATGTGCAATTGTACAATCAATCTTTGTTTCCGGTTTGGCTCTAAATTAATATTTGAATTAACTCCAAAATGCATAATTAAACCAGATTTATGTGAAGCTTTTTAAGTATAATAAGATCCATAAACTCTGAATGGTATATGAGAATGTTTGTTACAAAGATTCACTTTAATTAATGGTTGTTGTGGAAACTAGAAAACATGATTAACAAATTAGCTATAGAATTTATCCGTAATTGCTAGTTGGTGTTTGATATCTATATTGGAGTCCGACTAAATTATATTCGCGTCGGAAAGTCCTATATTGGGGTTGAAAAATCCTACACTGAAAGTAAAGCGCTCCGTAATAAAGGCGGCTTGTACCCAAGAGGACTCCTGGACTCAAACGCGGGACTTTTAATTAAAAATAAAGAAGTACTTACCACTCACCACGACCTGATCCTGATGGAGCGAGAGATTATTTTGCACAACCACAAATGTCCACATCAATCTATGTTTCTGCTAAAAAATCATTCATAATGTTGGACTAGTGTGTAGTTTTAATACTTGTCAAAGAATCAAGTGATTAAAGAGAGGCAAGTGTTACATGTTTAGGGATTCATAGAATAAAGTTTCCATAAGAATGGATTGCATATTCTCATGACTTGTAACTAATTAGAAATCAATTAAGAGATTCTTTAATTAACTTGCCAGAAGGAGCTTTGATATGACATCCCCCTTTTCACCATTACCAATTAACAAAGCAATCAAATATAATTGGCAAGGGTTATTTTGGATGTATGATTAGGGAATCTATTTCTCCAATGTATTACTTTTAACACACAACCACATAGTGGGAATCATTGAAATTAGATGATCACTTTTGGACTAATGATATCATAGTGTACTTAGTTTCGACACCAAATTAAAGAGTAAATAGTATACGTGCCCTTGAAGAAACAAATTACATATTGATACAATTGGTGATAGGTAAAGGCGAATTCAGAATTTGAAAACTTCGAGTGCATCAATATTATCTTAATTTAATATTAGTGAAACTTTCAATTGTTGGATTTGTTCTACTTAATTAATGATCATGAGTTCGAATCCCTTGTCTAGCAACTTTAATGTTACAAACAAGTCAGCTCGAACCCAAGTCGCGAGGATGGGTTCTTTGGTGTGTACCAGCGGTACAAAGTGTCATTCTCTTCTTTCCATGGGTGCACTATAACTTATATTTAGTTTTTGTCAGTTTCTCAAGATAGATATACATCTATATAAATGATTTTTTTCGAAGTTAACGGGTGCACGTGCACCCTCACCTACCTATATTGGTCCGCCTCACTGATAGGTACGCAGTGGGTGATTGAGATTTGAACTTGGAATTTTAAGTGAATTTGGAACAATAAATTTCAAGTCAACTTTTAATCTTGTGTTCAAGGAGATTCAAAATTAATATACATTACAATTAAAAAAAATATATATATATATAATATATACAATATAATTTTTTATCAAAGAAGTTCGATGAACCGTAGATTCGTTCCTAAAATACAACTATGTGCCTATAAAAAAGAATATTGCACCGATATTGACATCTGGTATCAGCCTAATAAAGACACTTCCCTTTCCGATTAATTATGTCATCTCCAATAATATTATAATTAGCTGGTTTTTTATTAGTGGCTTCTTGCATAGTAACTGATAATCATGTTTATCATCATTGAAGATTTAAATATTGTTAGGTGAATCGAAGTACAAGATTAGAAGTCTTTTTATTGAGATTTTAATAGTTTGAATTCACAAACGAATTTTGTGATATTTTAAATTCTTTTGACAAATTGATGATTGAAATATATTTAGAATATCATTACGAATTTATGATTAAAACTTCAGGTTATTCAATGAAGATATGACTCATTTAAGCTGGAGTTTGGGTATTTGTTTGTAGGAGATGAAACTCAATTTTTGTATGATATTTTTATAAAATTACTACAGTAAAAGTGTGTATAAACATCTCTTGAATACACTTTTATATAAGGTTGATGCATTAGTTAATATTGTATTCGTTCTAATTTATGTGAGACACTTGGTTTAAAAGTTGTCTTTTATCCTTAATGAATGACTTATAGTCTCATGAATGTCTAATGTTTCTGAGACTATAAATTTTCAAAGACTTTCTATTTTTCTTTAACTTTATGCCTCGTCAATTGAAAAGATTATATATATATATATATATATATATGCGCGCAATCATATTTATACACTATACACTATAGTGTATAAATATGGTTGAAAAAAATTGATTAGGTGGATGAATAAACTAAAAATTGTTATCACCTGTATTCAGATTTTACAAACCAGAAAAAATAGAAGATGAAAAGAAAAAGAAAAGAACTATCCGAGTCCACAGAACCCACTGTGTGTCCTTAATTTAATCCCCTCAAGTATCTGAGGTTGCAGATTAATTCCTCCCAAAATAAAATGGATTAACCATTAAAGAAGTAGCGGTACCTCAAACTTCGATAATTTCAACGAACTCAAAATGACAGCAACAAATCACACACACAGAACGGTCGATCAATTTTATTTTGTAAGAAATGTATGCAAAAGCAGGGAAGAATTCGATGCAGATAAATGAGAGTAAGTCTCTTTATTTTATAGCCAACAAAGGGTAAAGGTCATAACTCTTTGGAGAAAAAAAGACAACCTTTCAGAAAGGTCACAACCTTTTGGAAAAGACACAACCATTTAGAAAAGATATAACCTTTCATAAAGGTCACAACCCTTCGGCAATGTCACAACCCTTCATTTCCTGTTCACACCTTTAAAACCCAACAATCCCCCACATGAATAGGGAATGGCTATTGTTAAAACATATGCAAGAAAAAACTGTGTGACTCGTAACTAAGGATTAATTGCATCTGGATAAGTGGGTTTCCCTTTGAACTTTCCATAGTGAACATATATCGGATATACTCGATCAATCGATAGATTTGATATCTTTAAACTGTCGAGTTTTCGTGTATCCCTAGACAACATAAGTCACACAATCAACCCTTGAACTGTTTTTGGTTCTCATTGTTTTGTTCGTTTCAGCCATAAACATGTCTTGGTTTATAAATGCATAGAGAACTGGCCTTACTGGATTCTCCTTGAAGCGGCTTACACTTCACACTTACATAGGTGATTTCTAAATGTGTTATCCCGTGGATACACCATTGAGGTGGCAAGCTTCGAAGGACTCTTCAAATGTGTTCTATGGGAGGATATATCTTTCCTAAAGCTTTGAGTTCACCAATGATCTTACTCAGTCGGGCAAACATGTTTTCAATAGTTTATCCTTCCTTCATTTGAAAGAGTTCATATTCATATACTAGCAGACTTCTTTAACTTTATCAGTTCCTTCATAGGTAACCTCCAGTTTATCCCACATCTCTTTGGTAGTATCATAACATGATATTTTTTCATATTCCTCACCACTAATAGCATTATATAGAACATTTTTTGCTTTGGAGTTTATTTGAATAATCTCCATCTGTTCATTAGTATAGTTCTCCAAACTTGGAATAGTAGAGGATTGACTTTCGTCTGAACTCTTCGAGATAAGAATCGGAATATCACCAAGTTTGATAACTCTCCAAACCTTCACACCATAAGACTTTATAAAGGTTTCCATTCTTACTTTCCAATGAGAAAAATGTTTCCCATTAAAGTAAGGAGATCTTGTTTGAGAAGCTCCTTCTTAAAATAGTGCTCCTATAATTTGTTGAGCCATGATTTTTTTCTCAGCTGTTGTTAGACAGATTTTTTGTGAGACGAGGCTCTAATACAAATTGAAAGTGCAAGAGGGGCGTAAATTGTTGTTTTTCGATTTTTCCTTAAGAGTAGTTGACTTAAGGTGATCCTTAGTCGACTACTGATAGCAAATAAGAGTTAATCAAAAACTGAAAAGTAAACTTGACAGAAGACGTTTTTATACTGGTTGGGATCCAATGTGGATCTTATGTCCGACTCCCTTGGGTTGCAGGCGTGTTCTCTTCAAGCTGTTGAACTTTTGGTGTGAGTACAGCAGCTTACACTCAGTATTTGTTTCTCTCTTTTTGTTTTGATACAAAGCCTTACCAACAATATTTATCTCTCCTCTTTTTTGTTTACACAGTAGAACTAGGTAATACAATGCTTGATAAAAGTAGAGAAGGGAATGTGAGATGATTCATAATTGTTGTACACTTCCTTCTGTCAATCGAGCCTTTATTTATAGTGTTTGAAGTCTCGAATCTTTTATGTGAAGAGATAGCAACCCAAGAGATTTGATCCTTGGAAAAGAAGGCAAATGATCCAAATTTTACAAGAATAAAGCTCAAGACTGATTTCCAGTCTTGATTCTTGTTCAGCTTCCTTGATTGCCTTATTGATTATATCTGTTGTAGCTTTCTTGATTGACTGTAGATTGTAGCCGTTGTGTTCTTCATTTTATCTTTGAATATTCATCTTCCATGATTAATTGTAGACTTGGCATCTTCAGCTTTCCTTGATTGTTGGTTGGAATATAGCCGTTGTATTCTTCATTACTAGCTGTCGAGATATTCACCTTCATTGATTAATGTCTTTCGTGATCTTTGTATTCTGAGGATCTCTACATGGATCCTTGATTGAGTGTTTATCAATCAAAATCCTTGATTGGTAATCTTCACTTGATTTATGGAGATCTGTGATTGATTTTTTTTTCCTTTTTGAAGATACGTTTGCCCTGCAAGGAAATAGGTTGTTTATCATTAAAAATTTACTCTAATATGTTTGATCTCCTTAACCTAGATCTGGGGATCTCCAGTATTCTAGGTAGAGTTACCGCCATAATGACTTTTCATCGGCCATAGTCCCAGTCCCTTTGATAATCTATCAACTCCCTCTCTAGTTAGGCCTTTTGTAAGTGGATCCGACACATTATCATTTAACTTGACATAGTCAATTATGATAATTTCACTAGAGAGTAGTTCTATAACGATATTATGTCTACGTCATATATGACGAGACTTTCCGTTATACATCATGCTCCATGCCCTACCCATTGCAAATTAACTCTCACAGTGTATGCATACTGGAGCTAAAGGTTTGGGCCAAAAATCTTTCAAGAAATTTTGGAGTCATTCAACTTCTTCACCGGCTTTATCTAGAGTGATAAGCTCAGATTTCATAGTAGAGCGAGCGATACATTTCTGTTTGGAAGATTTCCAAGAGATTGCTCTTCCACAAAGAGTAAATACATATCCATTCGTGGATTTTACTTCATTTGACCTGGTGATTCAATTTGCATCACTATATTCTTCCAATACTATTGAATATTAGTTATAATTCAAAACAATAGTTTGATAGAGATTACTCGTGAACCGACTCAGTTTACTAATAGCACATGTTATATCTGATCGCGTACACTTCATGATATATATCATACTTCTCAATACTCTATCATAATCCAATTGTAAGTCACTTTTGCCTTCATTATTTTGAAGTACAAAACTCACATTTATTGGAGTCTTGTCAATATTGAAATCCAAATACTTGAACTTGTCAAGTACCTTTTCAATCACATTAGTAACTTCAATGTCTGTCATATCGAATGTTACTTTCTAGCATATGCTTAGTAGCATTTATGTCAGAAATGTCTCTTTTGATGATCAACATGTCATCAACATAAAAACAAACAATGACCTTATAATTTGGAGTGTCTTTAATGTAAAAAACATTTATTACATTCATTAATCTTGATATCATTTGCCAACATAGTTTGGTCAAACTTCGCATGTCATTATTTGGGTGCTTGTTTTTTAGTCCATAAAGTGACTTAATAAGTTTACACATTTTTTCCTTTACTAGGAACCACAACCCCCTCGGGTTGTTCCATGTAAATTCATTCCTCCAATTCTCCATTTAAGAAAGTTATTTTCACATCCATTTGACAAATTTGAAGGCCATATACCGCAACTAACGTAATTAACATCTGAATTGATGCAATCCTAGCTAGTGGTTACTATGTGTCAAAAAAATCAATGCATTCTTATTGTCTAAAGCCTATGACAGCAAGTCTTGCTTTGTATTTGTCAATAGTTCCATCAACTTTCTTTTCCTTTGTAGATCCACTTTGAACCCAAAACTTTATTTCCTGGAGGAAGATCAACCAACTCTCAAGTATGGTTACTCAAGATTGAATCTATCTTGCTATTGACAACCTCTTTCCAAAAAGGGATGAGTCCATAGAAGACATAGCTTCTTCGAATATATGAGACTCATTTTTCAAGAAGAAATGTTACAAAATCAAACCCAAAGAAAGTAATTTGTCCATTGACATTTACTACGCATCTGAATCTCTTTATTAAGTACAGTCTCATGCAGACTTATGAACCATAAATCAACATGCTTTACTATTTGTAGCATATCCAATGAACATACAATCCACAGTCTTATGTCTTATTTTGATCCATTTGGGAATAGTTCCCTCCTTTCCATTTCTCATATGAAATGGACTGTATTGAAAATTGTTAGATCACTATCTTCCAAGAGTTATTGCTTGTATATATTTTAAAGGCGATAAGCAATTATCAATCGGGATACAACAAAGCCTGAACAAACAAAACGTTTTGTTGCTCCCTTTCTTAACAAACAAAAGTTTTTTTTTTATTTATTGCTCCCTTTACTAACAAACAAAACTTTTTGTTTCTCTCTTTCTGAACAGACAAACTTTTTGTTGTTCTCCTTTGCTATAATGATAGCACCCCCACAAATTTTGTGGTAAACCTGAACTTATGAGTAGGACATTAAACATTTCATTCAAAGTTTGGTTTTTTCCTGTCAGCAATTTCATTAGATTGAGGTGAGTATGTGCAGTAATTTGATGGATGATCCCATTTTCCAAATATATTTATGTAAAAGAAGATTCATATTCTCCACATCTACCACTTCTAATCATAACAATGATTTTCAACATCAGTTTTATACTGCCTAGACGTTTCTATCGCTTCATCCTTATCATTCAACAAATAGAAATAACAGTATCTAATGCAATTGTCAATAAAATTTATGAAACACTTTGTCCCACCACGAGATGTTGTTGACTTCATATAACAAATGTCAGTGTAAATCAATTCTAAAGGATTAAAATTCCTTTCACCAACACATACTTGACATTTTGATTTATTGCACTAGAAGTTAGGCAAAACTTCTAAGTTGATTAGTTTTTGCAAGGTTTTGTAATTGACATGTCTCAAATGTTCATGTCACTAACAATTTGATTCAAGCAAGTAAGAACAAACAGAAATACTGAGTTCGAAAAGACCTTTCGTGAGGTTACCTTTTCCACCAAATATTTTGTTCTTTACTTTTTATAACTTTGTCAATACAAACAATGTTTTAGAGTCAGCACCTTGTCAAATGTCCTTTTCAGAAGGACATTTCCATAAGATTCATTTTTTTATAAAATTACCCATGACCATAGTCTCATCGGTCCAATAAGGACAATATGACCCAAATGTTAGTTTTACAACACAAACATAACAGATTGCATTTCACCAATGATCATGTCTATACAAATAAATTTATTTTAATAGACATATCTTTTTATGAAAAATTACAATATTTTAAGTGACGCTTTTTCATCAAAGAACACAATTCTTTTGAACGAGTAATATAAATTTATGGTTTTATACTAGTCATACCATATACTAGTAAAGAGAGACTCAACAACCACAATATCAAATATACTCTAAGAATTTTGTGGGTCTAACATAATACAAGAATTTCATTAAATTTCATATCTTGTACTTTCAAATTTTAAATTAGATAGTAAGTCTAATTTTGTCTTTATCACAAGTAAAGAACCCCCTACATTTTAAATAGGTTCTCAAAAATATTTTTCTGTTGTAAAACTAAAGCAAAATATGACACGAAATATAGAAGATGAAAACAATAGAAATATAGATACAAGATATGAGAGTATTTCTTATTCTTCAAAGTCTTCAAGTGTATACAATATGAACCCTTATGCCTCTATTTATAGTGTAACATAGAGGCATACAAAAGGTTAGTCATAAACATGACATTAACATGAATATAATGGAGGAGGTTATAGAAGGGAAAGATTACAAGAATAATAGTTATAAAGTTGGAGGTTATGGAAGTTATGGTTATCTTCATAATGGAGGAAAGTAATGGAGATAATGGGAGAGAGTAACTTCTTGGTGTAGTGGACATCCACACTATAATATTTTAAAACACTCCCCCTTGGATGTCCATAGATAATATGCCTCATTAAAACCTGACTAGGAAAAAACCCTGTGGGGAAAAATCCTAGTGAAGGAAAAAGAGTACACATATCTTTTAATACGCTTTAAATGTTGCCTCGTTAAAAACCTTACCAAGAAAACCCAATTGGGATAAAACCATGGTTAAGGAAAAGCGTACAACGCGTATTTTTCTCCCCCTGATAAAAAATTTACTTGATATCTCGGAGACAATCCATTCCAAGATTATCACTTGAATGTGTCTTTGAACGTCTATCTCACCATTTTATTGAAGATCATGTGTGAAAAAGACTTTTGGTGAAATATGTTTTGTCTGATCTCCTTTGATTGTATCCTCCCTTCAATTGAGCTATATATTATTTTCGTATATGGTGGCTTGAATATCCTTTTCAAAATAAAATCACATATTTTCTGAATATGATAGATCATGATTCCAACCAAATACACTCCCAACTTAATTCATAGATCAATCTTATTTCTGCATGATTTGAAGAAGTGGTTACTAATGTGATTCTTTAAATTTCCAAGATATTGTTGTGTCTCCATATGTAAATAAATAGTTCATTTGCGATCGACCTTTAGGCAGATCAAATAAATATTTTGCATCTACATAATCAAATCAATTTTGACTCAGAGATTGATCATTTCAATTTTATTGAAGCTCATATTTTCTTCTGAAAGAAAATCACAAATCTTCTATGTGTTGAGTTACTTGCTTTGTTAGTTTCTTGTCATAAATTGAATGATAATATGACAATCCTTTCACATAATGAAATCACATCACTTTTGTTATGTATATCAAATAATCTTCTAGCATTTGCATAACCAGCAATATGTAAGTGCACCAATTGCACTAATACATGACATTTTAAATCATTTTCATGAGATCAAAAATATTATTACTATGTCTTAAGCAGTCTCAGAAACTTTGGGTACTCAATGAAATTGCTTTAAGACCTTTTAAATCCTTCAAGGATTTTCATATGACATTCATCGTCTAGTTAGACATACTAATCATTCATTATACATATTCAAGTATTTTATCTATTGCCAGACTGAAACAAGTCTCATTGCATCCACCACTGGAGAATATATCTCCATTTAATAATGTCAGGATTTTTGCAAAAATCCTTTATGCCCAGAGGCACAAACCGCACTTTATATCTTACGGTTATACTTTCGCACAATGATTCATTTGTATCACACTGACATTATACTTTGATCCATGAACTATAAGATAAAAAAAACATCACTTTTCTAAGTGAAACAAAATATACTTAAATATAGTGCCAATCATTTATATGTCCACACTATAAAACAGATTCGAATTTAAGATGATCCTCGTAACCATTTATAGCATTGAGTGCTACTTCATATTAAAGATATCGTCGACGGTCTTTTTGATATCGATTTCAATACGACATAACTTATCGAGATCTCTTCATTTTCATCATTTTCAGGTACCTGAACCTTTGCCAAGGTTTTATGAAGTGTTATGTCAAAGTGCTCTTTCAAAGCACTTACCTCATTATCGTGACCATTTTGATAATTTGCTCCTCTCCTTCCTCAAGGAGTTTTACGTTTGGAATCAATTGGTCTATGATGCTTATGGCGTACCATAGACTCTGTCCTTCAAGGACTATTTATTGGAGCATCTGCAACATAATTAAAATATTGGGTCAGTAAATACATCTGGCAAATTATTTGCAACATTTTGAAAATGAATTTTCTCTTGAACATCAAGTTCACATTTTTTTTAAACTAGGATCTAGATAATTCACCCTACACATAATTTTCAGTTGTTACACATATCTCCCCCTAATGTTAGGAAATCTAATATTTACCCCCAACCTCATTTGTGGATCCATCTTTGTGCGTGGTGGAGCAATAAAATCATATGTGCACACATCAAATTTTTAGATGGAAATTATTTGGTTCTTGACCTGGAGCCAATTGTGATGAGAGAACCTTGTTGACTTGATGCATACATGTTAAATAAACTCATCTCATACCAAATTTTATTTGAGAGATTTGTTCTCATAATCAGTGGTGTAGCTATAATTGAAAGCAAACAATTTCTGCTAAACCAACCAGTATTATCAACATAATTTTTATAGTTTGGAACTGTGCTCTTAATTTAACAATTTGAACAAACAACCTTACAAAAACCATTTTGTAAGTTGATGCAAATGCACATGTGACCATACCATAGATGCATCTATTAAATCATAATAGTAAGCATTCCACATGGTAGGTGAACGGGCCCATATTCACCTTTTTATATGTTCCAAATAATTTCAGGGGATACAATCTCAACCTTAGCAGGTACAATGATCATTTTATCATGAGAACAAGCAACACAAGAGAATTCTTGAAGAATCTTTTATTTCTTCAAACATATAGTCACATGAATTCTCAATTTCTTTTGCATCACAATTGAATCGGAATGGCCAACCGATTATGTCAACTGATATTTATTCTAGTAAACTTCTAGTTTACTTTTGCATGTGATTCCATCATCATGCCCATATTTGTATACAACAAACAACGGGAAAAAAATGGGTAATCTTATACGTAAATATTTATAACCCACTTTGGTTGTTGTAATTTGAAGATATTAAATCTTCCCATAATTTATATTCTCAATATAATTTTTTTTTCTTTTCAATTATTCCAAAACTTAAGAAGTTTCTTTTGAGACTTACTACAACCCCAATATTATGAACAATTTCATTCCTCCGAATAGTAACAAATTAGCCCTTTCGGAACTCTCAACTAATTTTGTGTACTACCACAAATTTCACAACGTCATTCTTATGGTGACCATCTCCTTCAAGGAGAAAATTATTATTATTGTCATTGTTAAAATTATCACATGCAAGACTTTTTTCTTGACAATCAATAACAAATTTGTGTTACGACACAATAATAGTTATTTTGGTCATAGCCACAACCTTTATAGGAAAGAATTATTTCTTTCTTTTGTCCTTCAATAGTTCATAATTTAACATACCACAATATTTGTGTAGTATTTAAAGTATATGACTAAATGACCATTTATGTCAAAATATTTCTTTTCAATCTCTCAAACCTCCCGTAGAGGTGAGATGTGACATTTATTCAACAATACATGAACATGTTCTTATCCATAAGTACACAAGTCACATTTTTTTTTAAGAAATAGACCATAACCATATGAACATGCTCCATAAGTTTTTATTAGAAACTCATCGTCATGCTTTCGCATTTATCAAATTTATGTGACTCACCTCAACATCACTTTAAGAGGTCAACTGTACCAAATGTACTACCACTTTATATTCCTTTATTTCAATGGAGGATTTACAAAACTTTTCAAATTTGGGTTGCACCAACAACAATGTGCCCAATAACTTCTCTTTGATGGATAAAAATTACCTTCACATTTGAAGGAGCATCTTAAGAAACAATGTGTCCAATAACCTTTCATACCACTTTAATGGACAAAATTACCTTCACATTTGAAGGACCATCTTAAGAACCCATAATGTTCTTCCTTTTAATTACGACAATGATGACCATTAACATTGTACCACACCCATATTCATGCATTCAACCACTTGTCATTTTTCAAGACATATTATACAAAGTAACCAGATCCCCTCACTCGAGTTCTTTGCATGCACTACTACCGCATTCACATAAGAGAATGGAGCAAATTAATTGAGTAAATTTCATAACTTTCAGTCAAAAGTATAAAACTTTATGTTAGTCATCATCATATCATCACTATAGTGCATTAGGACTTAAACCCAATGTCTTGCCCATATAAAGACGCATTTGGTCATAAATCAATGGGACTTGAACCCAACTTCTTATTATCATGGTGCACCAAAACTTTAACTCGATGTCTTACCCACTTGGTGCGGTGAAACCTGAATTCACCGTCTTACCCTCGATCAATGTCTTAATAAACCAAAAGCATTACCAAAAAATAAATATTGGATACCATAAATATAATCTGAATTTGACTTAAAATTGAATAAAAATGAACAAAACTAATTAATTAGAACAATATGTTGGAACCATATAAATGTCCTAAGTTAAAATAAATTAAAACATTTTAATAGTCCCTCTTAATATTGTGATGAAGATTATCATAATTTACTAACCATTTTAAAATAACCACAAAACAAGCTTTGTTAGTACAAATAATATATAGGATATGAATTATACCTTGTAACCGAAGAATTACTAGGATAATTCATAAAAATCAAGAAATACCTACCATTGATTCTTGATGGAGAATGAGCAACTCGTGTTGATAACGTGTTGTAAAACTAAAGCAAAATATGACAAGAAATATAGAAGATGAAAACAATAGAAATATAGAGACAAGATATGAGAGTATTTCTTATTCTTCAAAGTCTTCAAGTGTATACAATATGAACCCTTATGCCTCTATTTATAGTGTAACATAGAGGCATACAAAAGGTTAGTCATAAACATGACATTAACACGAATTTAATGGAGGAGGTTATAGAAGTGAAAGGTTACAAGAATAATGGTTGTAAAGTTGGAGGTTATGGAAGTTATGGTTATCTTCATAATGGAGGAAAGTAATGGAGATAATGAGAGAGAGTAACTTCTTGGTGTAGTGGACATCCACACTATAATATTTTATAACATTTTCAAGTATTTGAAATTATTTTCCACATATTTTTTCCCATGCTTTCAAATTGTATACCATCAAACTACATATTGGCAACACGAATCCTTCTTTTGGAGATTTAATCCATAGAAACACCCATTGTAGGCACATAAATCACTAATTTTATGTCATTAGTGTTTTTTTCCCTTTCTGTCACAATTGGACAGACCACTTAGTATTTAGAATACTAAAATAAAGATTCAATCTTTATATAACTTGTTTCTAGTTTAGCGATGAAATTTTTATATTCTTCTAATTGTTAACCGAATGAACCTTGAATTCTGATGAAGTTTTAATATTCTTCAAATCAGTTTCACATTCAGACAGAGTAGTACCAAAAAAGGTTTTAATCTCCAGAAACCTCAAATACAACATTGTTTCTAGCTAATGATGAAGATTTTATCTTTTTTCATATCAATTAGCCTTAATATTCCTGACGAAGATTTTGTACTCTTCAAGTCAGAATATTCATTCAAACAAAGTATTTAATAAATTGGTGAAGTTTCTATATTCTTCAAACCAAAGGAGTAAAAAAAATCAGAAGATTTTAGTCTCCAAAAGTCAAACACAATCAAATTTCACATAGAGTAGAAAACTACAAAAGTTTTTTATTTTCATCCATTAAACAAAATACATATTAATAATAATAAAGACATATTCTGAGATCATCACATAATGACCATCTATCCTAACATTTATGAAATAAATCTCATAACTTATATAGGATAGAAAAAGAAAATAATAATCAAGGGAAATAAAGATAGAACTTGATTTTTACTCTCATTGAATCATATTCTATATGTCAGCAATGATTCCATGCAAGTCACTTTTCTTGCTATTTTTTTTTCTTTTCTCAATTTCCATCATATTCCAATTTTCCTTAGACGACATTGAATTTCAACGAGAAACTAAACTCATGTTGAAATATTGTTAGGAGACAACATCTGTTCATTTAATTCTTCTCTTAGTTATATAGAACCAAGAATATAGGAAAACAAATTAAAGTGCATATCTTAACATTTATTCACAAAATAACTTTTCTCATTGAAAAGAAAACTGAAGGGGTGCGTTGCTTCAATGCACTTGGGAAGAAAATAAAAATAATTTTACCCATCCAAGGAAAACTTACTACAGAAAATATACTCAAACACATTAAAGTAGTACTAATTCATCCCAAATCTCTTTTATCATATGATAAAATAATTGTCACGACCCGAGCCTACACCCTGGACGTGGCAGGCACTCGAAGAACATTGCTGGTCCCCAAGCGAACCCTCATCCTGGCTGACTACAAGCGGAAAACTGATTCAAGCCTACAAAGCTTAAAAACTAAAATAAAAGTTCATAAAACTTAAATTCAAACTTTAACTCAAATGAAAACTCCAAATAATAAAATATATTCAACTCGCCCCAACATTGGCAACTTTAGTCTTTAAAACATTTAACAAAATAAATGAAGACTTCTAAAACTCTATTGTCTATCTATGAAGCCTCTAACTGATAAAGATGGAAGACGGGACAAGACCCACGACATCCTAACAACTGATATAACTGAAAGGTAAATGAAATCCTCCGGAAGCAATGAGGCTCACCATAGCTAACTTGAACTCTCGGATGTATCAACGAAGCTCCTGTTGATGATCTCGAATACCTGTGTCTGCATCATGAGAAGATGCAGGACAAATGGCTCAGTACGTGGAATGTACGAGCATGTAAGGGAAGTTCTAAAACATAAACATAAGCTTGAACTTGATAAAAAGTGGAAACATATTTACCTCATTTCAAATTTACTCAACTCAAGGAATACTCAAGGAAACTCAAAACTACTCAACTTACTCAACTCAGAAGTACTCAAGGATAAGATACTCAACTTAGAGATAAGATACTCAACTCAAAGATATGATACTCGACTCTGGGTACTCAACTCAATATAAAGCAACAATATACATGCAATATATGAAAAGCTTTATAAACAGTAAAAACAACTTAGTTCGTCAAAGAAAATGCAATAACAAACTTAATTTTCTTATATAATAAAGTAATATAGTTTCTGTGAGAGACTCTCTAACCGACAACCACCACTGTGAGCCTAAGTGGTGATACAGCGTCTTGCCCACACTGCCAGAACTGTCCTATACTTTGCCGTCATATAGAACGCTTAACTTAGTGGATCCAATAGTCTATGTTAAAGGCATCTTAAGGAGTCATCTAAAAAGTATGATCCTTTACATGATGGCTACATGGTTTATGGAGGCTTTAGTTAATATGAACTCGCATCCCCATATCGATGCTCAATACTACTCCCAAAATATACTTAGCTCATATGTTCTAAAAACAATCTTCTTTCTTTGGTTTGAGATAATTACTCAAAACTTAGCTTAAAAGTTCTCTTGGAATTGGTGTTCCCTTTTCTTGCTCAAAACTCTTTTGGAAATCTCAGTTTCCTCTCATCTAAAATGTGAAAACACTTACTCTTGGGAATACTTAGTTCTCATATATCATTTTAAAGAAAATGAACTTTACTCTTACTCTGTACTCAACTTCAAAGCTTAAGTCTTAAAACAAAGTTTAAACATTTGTAAAAGACTTCTTAAAAATATGGTTCACGCCGAATTATGGACTTGAACGACTCAATGCAAGGTTTTTCAATAACCATAGATAGAACTCAATACTTGGAACTCAAGAACTTCACTGCTACTACTCATTTCAAGAATGCTCAACTCAAAGGGTTCATGCGGAATTATGAGCATGAACTACTCAATTCAAGGACTCAAATATACTTCACATCTCAAGATTGTTCGACTTATAGGGTTCATGCGGATTTATGGGCATGAACAATTCAACTCAAGGACTTCATGGGTAACATGTAATAGTCCCATGATTAGAAATATAATCTCACAGGGAATTAGGAACTCAATACTCAAGACTTAGAACTTGAAGATACTATTCCTCTCAAAGGTACTTAACTAATGAAGTTCATGAGGAAGTTATGGGCATGAACGACTCGACTCAAGGGTCAAAATATCACTAAGGAACTCATGTATACGACTCTTCTCATTCTCATACTTACTTACTCAAAACTTAACTCAAATCGATGATGGATTTCAAAGGATTCACAATTGAACTCAAAGACTTTCTTGAACTCTACTCTTAACTCTCTCTTGAATGTGAATTATGATTTAAATAGTTATGGTTCATGATATGAAGGATCTAGGTGATAGTGTAGACTCATGAATACATTCTCCTAACTCTCATGCTCACTTACTTGAGTCTTGAAACAAATTATTAGAAATTGTAGAAGACACCTCAAAAAGACCCAAAGAGACTTTCTCTAAATGATCGGAAGAACTCTCAAGACATTGCTCTTAACTTTACCTTGAATTTTGAATTATGAATTATGAATTCAAGGTTATGATCATGTTATGAATGATTTCTAGGTGTTTGGAATTAGTTTAGAGTGATTAGAATCAAAAGGAGTGAAGGTACACTTAAAAGGGGCTCAAACGGGACAACCGACGGAAAAAGAGTGGGGGCAGGCGACCCTGGCACGGGGCGCCATCCCCTAACTTCACAGACTGCATATGGGCGCACTGCAGGCGTGCTGCCCCAGCCCCTTGGGCACATCTGGGGCGCGCCACGCCAGCCTCTCCCCAGGCAAAGTTTTGACAAATTTTGCCTCCCTTTTCTGACCTAAATCGCTTTTAATCGATTTCTTTTCTCATGTTTTCCTTAGATTCTATTACCCAACCTAAGTACTCACTAATACACTCAAAACAACACTCCAAACAATCACTTTCAACTCAAGAAATCATCAAAACCCCAACAAGACAAGATTTATAATGAACCTCAAGAACACCTATCAAGAACTTAAATCCTTCAACTTTTTGAGAATGAAACTTCGCTGAAAATAATATGTTTGGCGTGTGGGTGAACAAACCCAATACTATGGAAGCTTACATACCTCTTAGGGATCAAACCCATGGCGACAATCCGCAACAACTCTCAAGAACGTCGACGAACGCCTTCATCCTTTCTCTTTTCTCCTCTTCTCTCTTCTTCTTTTCTCTTCTTGAACTCTCAACTAAAACCCTAGGC
>JAJOOR010012187.1:0-27213 GCA_036250505.1 Solanum acaule
ATTTGGGTTAGACCCATTCCCCACTCAATTTGACCCCCTAAACAAGAATATGAAGTCGGATTTCCGAAATCATGCACGGATTTTGAGATATATGGAAATTACAATTATAGGTGTTTCCAAAGCACATTTTCGGGCATTTTTGGGGTCGTTTCAGTCAAGGGGTGATCCCTACTCATAGCGTTGGGTTCGCTCACCCACGCGCCAAACATGTTTAGTTCAGCAAAATTCGTTCTAAAAAGGTTGAAAGTTTGATGTTCTTGATATGTATTCTTGAATTTGATGTTGTTCAAGAATTGGGCTAATATTGAGATGTTTTTGAGATCTTTACGTCGAATTATAGAGTTGGTTTGAGTTAGGTTCTTGGGTACATATGCTGGGTATCTGAATCTAAAGAGAATTTGAGAAAAGTAGTCGAGTTTAGGAGAATTGGGACTCGAAAACTAAGAAGGAAAAGTCTGGCGAATTTGGGCAGTGGAGCCGCGTCGCGGACCTGCTCCTCAGATTTGAGAAAAAGTTCTTCAAGTCATGGAGCGGTCACGGACCTTTCTGCCTCAAAAGTTATTTTCGCGACCAAAAATTTAAATACATCTCTGCATCGCGGACCTTCTTTCATACAGTGATTTCTTGATTTTTCTCATGTTTAACTATCTAAAAACACTCTTAAACATCATGAGATCTTTCCTATCACAAATCACAATCCTTGAATCCATAATTCAATTCAAGGAAAGTTAAGAGTCAAGTCCAGAGAAGTAAAGAGTCAAGTCAAGAGAAGTTAAGAGTCAAGTCAAGAGAAGTCAAGAGTCAAGTTAAGAGAAGTTCGTAAAGTTTTGCTAAAGTGTTTTACAAACATTTTAACTTTGTTTTAAGACTTAAGTTTTAAGTTAAGCAAAGAGTAAAAATTGAAGTCATTTCTTCAAAAGAGTATATCGGGACTATGTACTCCCAAAAAGTAAATGTTTTCACACTTAAACAAGAAAGGAAACTGAGTTTTCCAAAAGAGCCTTTGAACTAGTTTTCAATAAAGAGTAAGAGTAAAGTTCATATTTTTCCAAGAGTTATAAGGGAACTAAGTATTCCCAAAAATTTAAAATCTTTTCACATTTGAACAAGAAAGGGAAACACCGATTTCCAAGAGAGCTTTTAAGCTAAGTTTTTGAGTAATTATCTCAAACCAAAGAAAGAGTTTTGTTTTTACAAACATATGAGCTAAGTATATTTTGGCACCGATATGGGGACGAGTTTGAGTTTAGATAACTCACGTCTCCATAAACCATGTAGTCATCATGGGTAGTAAAGGATCATACTTTTTAGATGACTCCTTAAGTGCTTTTTAGCATAGACTAGTGGATCCACTTAGTTAAGGCGTCCTATATGATGGCAAAGTATAGGACAGTTCTGGCAGCGTAGGCAAGATGTTGTATCACCACTTAGGCTCATCTTGGTGGTTGTCGGTTAGAGAAACTCCCACAGAACTATATTACTTTCTTATATGAGTAAAGTTGAGTTTGTTATTGCATTTTCTTTAACGAACTAAGTTGTGTTCTATTGTTTTAAAGGCTTTCTATATATTGCATGTGTTTTATTGTTTTATATTGAGTTAAGTTATTTAGGAGTTGAGTAAAGGCAAGGTAAGTGTTTCTTTCAGATTCTTTTCAAGCTCAAGTTATGTTTAACATTCCATCTTGCATACTCGTACATTCAATGTAATGATGTCAGTTGGCCTTCATCTTATTATGATGCAGACACAGGTAACCAGGATCAGCATCCAGCGCCTCGTTGATCCAATTGAGCACTCAGAGTCAGTTGGTGAGATTCCTAGCTTTCCGGAGGATCCTTTTTATTGCTTTCAGTATTTTAGTGCATTAGGATGTCGTGGGTCTTGTCCCGACGTCCATCTCAGTTGTTTAGATGCTTCATAGACAGAGTTAGTTTATGTTAGTACATGAGTCTTTACTTTCCCTTTTCAGTTAAGTTGAGACTTGAGTTGCCATTTTGGCTAGTGAATGTTCTTTATACATTCTAAGTTATTTATTGAGCAGTTCAATTTACTTTTTAAAGTATTTTATCAAGAGTAAGTTTTCTACTGAGTAGTAAGTCAGGCCAAGGGTTTACTTGGGGCCAGTAATGGTTCTCGAGTGTCACCCACGTCCGGGGTGTAGGCTCAGGGCGTGACACCAACACTTGAAAGTTGGAGAGAAGTGCTCCAATACAACCAAGAAAAAAAAATATCGTTAGTTGGAGAGAAAGTGCTCCAACACTTGAAAGTTGGAGAGAAGGTGCTCCAACACTTGAAAGTTGGAGAGAAGGTGCTCCAACACAGCCAAGAAAAAAAAAAAGAATTGAAGAGAAGTACTCCAAGAATTGAAGATTGAAGATTGAAGAGAAGTATTACAATACAACAACAATAACAAGAACAAAAAGGTAAGAGTATACAACTTTGAATTACGGGAGAATGTTGGAAATAATAAGTCAAAGTTGGAGTAGGAATCATAAGTTGTTTAGGATTTGTTATTTATGATATTTACTTATTTATGTTTAATTAGGATTTGTTAGTAATAGTGGTTCCTAGTCCTAGTTTAATTTGGTTTTTACCTTTATAAATAGGGATGTTACTAGTTTTTTTCAATACACAGAAATACATAGAACATATACATAAACATATAAAACTTTTGAGTTTATAAATAAAATATTTTCCTTCAAGTTTCTCACTTTTCAATTGAAGAAATTCATTATGCAAGTTCAAAAGTTATAATTGCTTTCATGTTCAAGCGTAATTTCTTTTTTGAATATGTTAACAAATTTTTGAATTTTCCCTGAGACATATATCACAATTGTATAATCTATACAACTTAAATGTGTTCATTTTCTTACGAAATGTCTTTGTATATATATATATATATTCTTATTTTCTTCTTTATTTTTCTTTTAACGTTGATTAAAGAACAAATGATTTATTATTTCCCGAATAATTCATTCATTAGAGGTTCTTGAGTTATGTAATAATGACAAATAATCAAATTAATGTTGGAATATTGCTAATATTTTTTTAAGAACCTATTTTTTCGATTATTTTTAATGTATGGATATTAGTAAAGGATTATTTGCAAGTTCAATAAAATTATTATTTATGACTCCGCGAAGCGCGGGCAAATTACCTTTTTATAAATAAAAGGAAAAAAATCTTATGAAAAAACAAAAGACCTTAACCTTAGCAACAATCTGTTAGTTAATTTCGACGTCACAAGTAATAAGGAAATAAATATGGAAGAAAATATAGCTAAGATAAATGATAATATATAATTATCTTTCTCTGTAGTATTACCTACCTCAATAACTCCTCCTTAAAGCATGGTTCAATTGCTCTCGACGACCTTGAACTCTTCCAATAGGTACTAAATATAAGGATAATAATTAAATAATAATTATTTAAAAAATAATAGCAAAAATTTCAATCAAGATTTATGAGGATCTTCGTGTTTTTAATATAGTACTATTTCTCGAACACGTGCAACGCACGTGTATTCCACACTTATATTATAAAAGTTAAAGTATTTGAATTAATTTTTTAGATGTCATATGAACATGTGAAGAAAATAACTACATTTTATTTTTTAAAACTATTTTTATGTACATTATTTTTTATTTTATAAGGTACATAATAGATGATGTTCTTGTTGCTGGTTCTCATATTTGACTTCTCGATTAAGTGTGTACATAAATCAAAAATAGTTATTTGACTTTCCATTTATTTTTTTCCATATATAAACTAAAAATTAAATATAAAAATATATTCAATATGTGAAATCATATATATAATCATTTGTTTATCTTGCACCCAACAAAGATATTGTTCATATCCTTGTAAAAGATTTTTAATTTATTCAACCAGGCATGATCCATTCAAGGGTCAATAACACTGTTGTGTTATTAGGTATATAGGAGTGGTTTAAGAATGCGAAAAGCTATTGGATAAAAAAGTTAATATAAGGAAAGATGAAAGATTGAAAAAATTAATGTAACAACTAGCTGAATTTATAATGCTATAACTAAAGAATGTAAAAGAGTGGATAACATTTGCAATAATTAGTAATAACTAATACAATTATAATTTCATAACTAAAGAATTAAAGTGCAATAGATGAATTTCTTATTAATTCTGCATTTATTTAAATAGATAGGACTTCTAATTAATTTTTCTATTTATTTAGATAGTTAATTAGACTTTACTTTAGTGTAGGGGTAAAATGGTAATTTAACGTTGTCATTTAAAGCTTCCTGTGTGTTGTATGTTTATTTCATATTATTTAATATAAATTTATTTCACAAAAGATAATTTTTAAATGATTCGCTTATTTTCCTATTTGCTATTAGTTTTTATTTATTTTTTAAAAGAAGAAATAAGAACATTTAAAAGTAATATATTTTGAAGTTAGAAGATCTTGTTAACTTGATAATACTTTCGTGACATATATAGTACTATAATTGAAATACAAATAAAAAATATTTATCTCATAAAATTAAAAATTAAACTAATACACCTTCAACGGTTCTACCCAACATCATTATAAATCATTTGAATATTCCTTCGACTAAAATACATAAATATTTTTTAAAATAAGTAATAAGTAAAACAAAAGGAAAATGCTTATATAGTAATCATTATTTTGAAGCAAACTTCCTGACAATCTCAAATCACATAAATAACATTATAAATAAAGTCATTCTTATGTCTTGAGCATCAACAAAACAACTCGTGAAAATTCTATGAATCATGAGAAGTTCAATATTTTTTTAAAAGGATATTTAGAAGCATATATTTGCATCAATGAAGAAATTGTTAAGAAAAACAAATGAATTTAGACTAATTAAAGTTAGCTTCATTTACGAGAACAATATGTACTACTTTATATATTAAGAAGAAAAAAAAAAAGAAAAATGATTATTATATCACCAAAAATTATTTCCATCAAGTAGTCGAGGTTCTAGAATATATGTTCTTAGGATAGAATGATTTACTTAATCAGAATAGTGGTACCTGAGATTCCGCTGATCTTCAAACTAACTGAATGACAATAAATCATACGAAAATTTTTAACATACAAGAAGAATAGAAGATTAGAAATTTTTTATGGTTGAAAATTGAGAGGAAATCCCACTGTTTAGAGCAAAGAAAGGGTAGTATGAACATGTGCTATTGTGCCTTATCTGAAAAGTTATGATCCTTTGGAAAGTGACAATCCTTTGGAAAAGTCACAACTTATCGAAAAAGTCATAACTCATCTAAAAAGTCAGAGTCCTTTGTAAAAGTCACAACTTATCGAAAAAGTCACAACTCATCAGAAAAGTCACAACCCTTCGAAAAAGTCACACCTCATCGGAAAGTCACAACCTTTCGAAACAACATATATTATTCAAATAGAAATAGATGGGTGTTTTAAGTAGGGCTATTATAGTGATTTAACATTCAAGTTAAGAAGTTCATGCTTTTAATGTAGTATAGTTATCTCATAAAATTAAAAATTAAACTAATACACCTTCAACGGTTCTACCCAACATCATTATAAATCATTTGAATATTCCTTCGACTAAAATACATAAATATTTTTTAAAATAAGTAATAAGTAAAACAAAAGGAAAATGCTTATATAGTAATACTTATTTTGAAGCAAACTTCCTGACAATCTCAAATCACATAAATAACATTGTAAATAAAGTCATTCTATGTCTTGAGCATCAACAAACCAACTCGTGAAAATTCTATGAATCATGAGAAGTTCAATATTTTTTTAAAAGGATATTTAGAAGCATATATTTGCATCAATGGAGAAATTGTTAAGAAAAACAAATGAATTTAGACTAGTTAAAGTTAGCTTCATTTACGAGAACAATATGTACTACTTTATATATTAAGAAGAAAAAAAAAAGAAAAATGATTATTATATCACCAAAAATTATTTCCCTCAAGTAGTCGAGGTTCTAGAATATATGTTCTTAGGATAGAATGATTTACTTAATCAGAATAGTGGTACCTGAGATTCCGCTGATCTTCAAACTAACTGAATGACAATAAATCATACGAAAATTTTTAACATACAAGAAGAAGAGTAGAAGATTAGAAATTTTTTATGGTTGAAAATTGAGAGGAAATCCCACTGTTTAGAGCAAAGAAAGGGTAGTATGAACATGTGCTATTGTGCCTTATCTAAAAAGTTATGATCCTTTGGAAAAGTGACAATCCTTTGGAAAAGTCACGACTTATCGAAAAAGTCACAACTCATCTAAAAAGTCAGAGTCCTTTATAAAAGTCACAACTTATCGAAAAAGTCACAACCTTTTGGAAAAGTCACAACTCATCAGAAAAGTCACAACCCTTCGAAAAAGTCACACCTCATCGGAAAGTCACAACCTTTCGAAACAACATATATTATTCAAATAGAAATAGATGGATGTTTAAGTAGGGCTATTATAGTGATTTAACATTCAAGTTAGGGAGTTCATACTTTTAATGTAGTATAGAAGATATATATATATATATAGATATAAATAGATAGCTGATAAAATACCAAAACAAAAACAAAATATATTTACAGGACAATCAACACACGATTCCTTTATCCCCTTTTACCTTTCATGATAAATTGGCTAAACCCATAAAAAACAAAAAAAATAGCATTGAAATCGACTTTTATTGACCAATCAGAATTGTCTTCCAGAATCTATAATTGCCTCAAAATGTCCAAAATATAGTAAAAATTAGCGGCCAGACCTTAGTCACGTACTACTGAACCATTTTCTCAGAAACATCATATAATATAATATCTTAATTAATCCATAAAAAGGCAAATTGTACAGAGAAGCCATGACAATAACATTTGCTTCATACCTCATCGACCATGTCATTAGCCATCAACTCAAATGCCTATTTATTCAAATGAAAAATTAATAATTGGACTATAACTCTACTCAAATTAATTGTTATAATATTAATATCTCCAAAAAATATAAAAAAATCAAGACAATGGAAAAATCACATGAAAATGTAAAGGCATTTGGATGGGCAGCTAGAGACACTTCTGGGGTACTTTATCCTTTCAATTTTTCAAGAAGGTATAAATTAATTCTATCTTTATAATATTCTTTTCGGATTTAAGTTATATAAACTGAAAGTAAGTCCAAAGACTTTTTGCACGTCCCCAACCACTTCAGCCAACTAGTTTACAAAAGGAATAATACATAAACATGTACCTTAACTTGGCTTCAGCGGACAACTATGCCCTCCAATTTTGAGTGTGCACAAGCAGACACTTAAACTTATATAAAATTGAACAAGCAGGCACACATGTCCCACATGACATAATACATGTAGGACATTACGTAGGACACAAAATTGTCATGTAGGACAAATGTTTATGTATATTATACTAATTAAATCTACACAACATATCTGCATTGATATTGTATATATTGTGTATATTTTTCATAAACTGATAAACTAGTTGACCGAACTGTATATATATCGGTAACTTTCCTATTATACTCCAAAGATAAACACTAATGGAAGTTTGGTTTAATTTGGAATTGGTGAAGGGTGATTGGTGAAAACGATGTGCAATTTAAACTTATGTATTGTGGAATTTGTCATATTGATCTTCATCAGCTCAAGAATGAATGGAGCAATATATATCCAATGGTACCTGGGTAAGTTTCATTTTGCTCCATCTCTTTTATTATAACCCTATCGGAGACAAATGCCGTAATATATATTAAGTGGAAAATGGTAGATAAGCGACTTATTATTCACCAAGTTTCAAAAAGAATATTCTTATAATTGCATTATATATTATCTTTTTACAGAGCCGGAGCCAGAATTTAAACAATATAATAATCGCAACATATGTAGTTAATTTAGGTAATTTTCCTTCTTTCTAATTGTTTGGACAACAATATTGTAAATTTGATCATCAAGAAGTTTACTAGAAGACTTTGCGATGATGAAATATGTCGCTAAACAACTAAAATCCATATCTAAATCGGATTAATTAGTTTAGGATTCCATATCATAGCTAAGAGAAATTCATCTCTAACATACAAAAGGTAGGGGAACGTTCTGCTTACATTTTATTTACCTCTGACTCGACTTGTGAGATTACACTGAATATGTTGTTGTTGCACGTAAGAGAAATTAGTGCCAGGTTATATGTACTTCTAAATTTATTACTTTGTAATTGTCAATTTCTCTTACAGGCATGAAGTTGTTGGTGTAGTAACTGAAATTGGTACCAAAGTGGAGAAATTCAAAATTGGAGATAAAGTTGGAGTTGGGGGTTTAGTAGAATCATGTCGAAAATGTGAAAACTGTGACAACGATCTGGAAAATTACTGTCGCGATCAGATCATGACATAGAACGGTGTTTACACCGATGGAACCACCACGTATGGTGGTTACTTCGATATAATGGTAACGAATGAGCACTACGTGGTCCACTGGCCCGAAAATTTACCAATGGAAGCTGCTCCCCTATTATGTGCAGGGATCACAATTTATAGTCCATTGAAATATTTTGGACTTGACAAGCCGGGAATGCACATTGGTGTTGTTGGTCTTGGTGGATTTGGACATATGGCAGTGAAATTTGCTAAGGCGTTCGGGACCAAAGTTACTGTCATTAGTACATCTCTTAGTAAGAAAGACGAGGCAATTGAGCATTTAGGGGCGGACTCATTTTTGGTCAGTCGTGACCCTGACCAAATGCAGGTCGATCAATCAATCAACTATGCTTCAATTTCAAATATAACAAAGGTGTGACAAATGAATAATACTAATTTTCGTTTGTACATGTAATATGAGCAGGGTGCAGCGGGATCACTTGATGGCATCATCGATACTGTATCTGTGATTCACCCTCTTCTTCCATTGATTAATTTATTGAAAACTCATGGGAAGCTTGCGATGCTTGGGGCGCCTGAAAAACCACTAGAGTTGCCTGTATTTCCCTTGCTTTTAGGTATGTTTGGTCTTAAATCAACGATTTTGTCTATTCATTTTTTTCTACCGGAAATATTGATATGCAATGTTAATAAAATGTGTGTAATAGGAAGGAAGCTAGTGGCGGGGAGCTTTATAGGAGGGATGAAGGAGATACAAGAGATGGTAGATTTCGCGGTGAAGCATAGCATAACACCAGATGTTGAAGTCGTGCCAATGGACTACGTGAATACAACATTTGAACGCCTTTTGAAATCGAACGTGAAGTATCATTTTGTGCTTGACATTGGAAACACGTTGAACAAGAATTGAGATGGGGGACATCTTGTTTCTGGCAATATCAATGTTGTTTTTTAATCAAGAAAATGTGTGTCATAGGGTTATGATTTTGTATTAAGCTTTGCACATTTTGTTGTTTAATCTACTTCTTACATTTTGTGTATCAAAAGGAATAAGGAGTTAAGAGAATAAAAATGGTATTGTTTTTTCTAGTATTGAAACTCGGTAAAAACTTATAAGCATTCAACGTTTACATCAAATTATACTGGTTTATCATGTTAAGTCATAAATTAAGGTGAAATATGTATATGTTAACTATAGTTCAATGATAAAAGTGTATGTGTAGGCATGTGGCGAAGGCTTCATAGATCTTATCTCGTTTTTCAATCAGATGTTTGGATGTGAGTATTGTCACCCCCTGAGCCTACACCCTGGATGTGGCCGGCACTTGAGAACCATTATTGGTCCCCAAACGAATCCTTGGTCTGACTGACTACTTAGCGGAAGACTGACTCAAGAAAATATAGGCTTTAAAACGTAAATAAATCATTAAGTCAAAGTACTCAATTTAACTGTCTGAAAATAATGAATGATAGCAGTAATAGTGTAAACAAAACATCTGAAAAGCAATAAGACTCTCAATATTGTCTATCTATGAAACATCTACTATTTTAAGACAAGCGTCGGGACAAGACCCGTGACAACCTTAAACGAACTAAGACTGAACTAAAGTGATTGGAGTCCTCCGAAAGCAAGGAGGTCTCACCAAATGCTATCAAGAGTGTTATGTGATCTCAACGAAGTGCATGTTGATGATCCTAACACTTGTATCTGCATCATAAAAAAATGCAGGTCGAATGACATCAGTATATTGAATGCACGAGTATGTAATATAGCTGAATGAAACAATAACTGAACTGAAACGGCTGAAATATAACTCTACTGAATGTAAAGCATGATCATGAGATTTAAAGCTTCACAATAAAAGTAAATATAATAACTCACTGAACTGAATATATATGCATAATAAAATGCTCTGCTTTTTACTTTACTAGGAAGTTTCTCTAACCGACAACCATCACATGAGCCTCGTGATGATACAATGTCTCGCCCACGTTGTCAAAATTCTCTTATACCTTGCCGGGGTATAGAACAAACTCAACTTATGGATCTACTATAAAGGTATGCTCAAAGGCAGTGAGGAGTCACCTGAAAGTCAGTGCGATCCTAACCTACACTGGCTACGTGGTTCAAGTGACAGTTTCTTACCTTCGTAAGAAAATATGGAAACTATTCAAAAGACTTAAGTTACTATGCATTATGACAAATCTTCTACACTACCTTAAAAGCATGAAATCCCAAACTTAAATGTTAAATTATTATAATACTCCCAATTAAAAATAGAGAAAATGACATAAATGGTCCCTAAACTATCACAATAGGTCTAAAATAGTCCCTTAACTATACATGTGGCAAATATAGTCCTTTAACTATCCACCCTTTTGTCAAGTTTGGTCTATATCACTTTTTATAAAAAGTGTTAACAAACACCGTTAACATACATGATTGAATTTTGTCTCATTTCTTTTTTCCACCTCTTTTTCTCCATTATCTCATTGTTTCCTCACTTTCTTTTTCCAATTCTTCTCCATTGACTTTCTTTTTTGTCATTTCCTTTGTCTATTATCTCACTATTTTCTCACTTTCTTTTTTTTATCAATTCTTTTCGTCATTGTCTGCAATTATGTTATGTCGTTGATCGTTATTTCATGCAAGTTAAAGCAAAATGCAAAGTAACGAACACAATTGAGAAAATATGATTCTATTTTCATGTTAATAATCGATCATTACATCAATGAAACTGCATAAAATTGCAGAAAAGTTCAAAAATCAGCAACTAAATTGAACTATAGTGCTCTGTTTTCAACAGTTTTTGTGCAGAAAATAGCTTAAACTATAAAAAAAAATAGCAGCTATCAAACTTCGATCGAATTGCAGCACCAAAACACCCAATCAACAGAAAACTGCAAGATCAACACCAAACTATACATAACACAGCACTAGACAGCAACATCAAACCACCAAAAAATTAGCACCAAATTGCACAAAACACAGCTCCAAAAACGTCACCAAACTGCTGAACAAACAACAACACCTAACCACCAAAAATCAGCACCAAACTACACAAAAACTAGCATAGAAACTGCGCCAAACTCGCCAAAATCTAGATTCTAGGGTTTTCTTGACTGTACCGTCTCACAATGAAGAAAAGATGAGGGAAAAAGAAAATCAAGAGAGAATGTATTGAATGACGACGTTTGTTAACGGTGGATATAAAAAGTGGATATAAACCAAACTTGACAAAAGGGTGGATAGTTAAAGGACTATATCCGTCAAGTGTATAGTTAAAGGACTATTTTAGACCTACTGTGATAGTTTAGGGACCATTTATGTCATTTTCTCATTAAAAATACTCAATTTGTTTTATTTACTTATTTAATTAATTATATTATATTAAAACTAGATACCTTTTCACATTAAAGGATTGTGACTTTTCCAATGAGTTGTGACTTTTTCGAAGGGATGTTACTTATTTGTGGGGTTGTGACATTTTCGATGAATTCCGACTTTTTCGAAGGGTTGTGGTTATTTTAAATGGTTGTCTTTTTCAAAGGGTTGTGCCTTTTCCGATGAGTTGTGACTTTTTCGATGAGTAGTGACTTTTTCGAAAGGTTGTAACTTTTCTAATAAGGTACCTATTCATACTACTATTTTTTAGCTATAAATAGAGGAGTTTCCTCTCACTTTTAATCTACGATTTTTATGTTTTCTACTCTTCTTCTTCTTAATAAATCTCAAATGTTATTTGCAACAGTTTATTAAGTTCAAAAATCAACGAAATTCGAGGTACCACATAAGAAAGAGTTGGTGAATAAATTGTAGAAAATTATTCTTCAATTCACACTCATATTTTCCTCTTACGATTGTCATCACATACATACTTCAATATTGTTTATATCATTTTAGAACATTAATACCCTTTTAATTAACCTAGATATTTTATTTATTAAAAAAAGACTTATTTACTATGAATAGTCACAACAATTTCAACCTTCATGTTTCTTCGGTCATAAATCACAACCATTCACTTCTTATAAATTCTTGGGGATCTCTTTTCTGCAATAATTTGAGATCATTTAAAATTTTCATAAATGATTCATCCGCAATCCATTTATATGGTTCGCTGAAGTTCTTAGCATGGAAATTTAGGTATTGGCTTTCTATTAAATTATTAAATAAATAAAAAGAACGGAGAATTGTACAATTAACTGTGGACTTTGTTTCACACAAAAAAACTTCTATATACAGTAAAACCTCTCTAAATTAATATAGGTGGGACCATGAAATATTATTATTTTATGCATGTATTATCTAATATATAAATTAATATTTATTAATTTAAAGAGTGTTCGACAACGAAAAAATTATTCAGGGATGGAATCTCAAAGAATTTGAAAGAACCCACTTGTGAAAACCTCATTCATGTTCAGAGGTTCAGAGCTTAGAACAAATTGCGGATATCATTGGAAAAACAATGTTGATGATACAACACATTTGGAACCAGTTACACGTAAGGAAACACTTGCATCTAGAACTCTTCACAATTTTATGGTGCAATTAGAAAAGACAACACCGAAACTTTTTGATGCAATAAGAAAAGTTAGAGATAAGCTTCAACTAGATTTAAATTTTAACAAACATAACATAATAGAATCATATTTTACTAAATTTTCTTAGATATATTTGTACTTTTAAAGAATTATCAATTTATAGTATTAACGGGACCATATATTTATATAGCAGTCGTCTGAAAATATATTATCTTATTATCTTATCGAAATAAGTGATTTTTTCCATTGGCCCAAGTAGGGACCGGAGGAAATTATTATCTTAATGAGATTATTAATTAACCGAGTATTAATTTAGTGAGGTTTTACTATATAGTGCGCGAGAATTTTCATTTAGTTTTCTTATTTTGTTTCTTCAATTAGTTTATTTTATTTTTCATTCGAGAGAGAATTTAATAATTAGTGTTCACATAACGAGTGAACATTGACAATACACAGATTGAGAATTATTTTTTTCAATAAAATTAATAGATCAAGTTGTGATAGAGACAATAATAATAAACAAAGACAAAAAAGAAAGGCACATGATCTTCTTTATTTTTTCATTTTGTATTCTTTTACCCTCAAACGAAGGAGTTTTTTCCTAATTTTTCTAAAATAGCAGGCATCAACGTAGTCCATTGAATTATTAGTTTTGATGTTAAGTCCACTATTTCAAAATAGATTATCACTTTTACTTATAATATGATAATATAGCCATGATAATAAATATTTTTTTAATAGATATGCAAGTAAAAGTGAACGGAGAAAGTAAAGTGTTGGTGACAAGAGATTTCAATCAAATGGAACACTAGAGTGAATATAGCATGGACATATATTTTCATCTACCTTCTTCATTGGCTATGACTTGTGTTCCATATATTTTTTCTTTTTGCATATTTATATTGGGTATACAAAATTTTAAGTATGAATTCCATGTTATTTTGTGCTCATTTTAATCTTAGAAAATGTTGTCACGAGATACAGTACTCCTTGCTAGCTATATAAAATAAGATAAAAAAAATAGTGATTGATCATAAAATGATCTTAAATCAAATTAAAGATTCTATAGATAATACTTTAAATTTTATTCATCTATCAATATTTTTTATTGAAAAAGTTTAATGTTTTATATCATGATACAACTTCTATTATATACTAGATACTTTCATTAGACAATAACTATATGATATGTATGCGGCGAAAAAAGGAGAAGACTACAATTCCGCAAAGATAAGGTAGAAACTTAAAGAAATGAAATATTTTTCACCATAAGTGATGTTGTTCATTATTAACATTAAATTATACATATCTAAAACAAAGAATTGGTAAAGCTAAATATTTGACATAAATTATAACAACATTTCACTGTAACAACCGAATTTTCCTTAAAACTAATTTTTGATATTATATTTTTTATCTCAATAATATCTGATCATTTTGATCTCAAAAAACAAGTAACTCTATGACAATATGTATTAATAATTCAAAAGCACTTTTTCTATGGTCTTTCAATTATAATCATTACTAAAAAAATATAATTTAGTAATATTAATTTCATTTTACATTCTTCTGATGGATGAAAAGGTAAATGATTTTCCTATTTAAGGAATATCATTTGCGAGCTAAACACAGAAAAAAAAAGTCCCTTCTTTCATTTACTCTCTCTTTCACCAATTCTTTTATTGGCTCAAATAATCATTCTTCCTATTGTGGATTTCTGGGCAATTGTTTTTGTGCAACTCCAAACTTTCAGCCACGAGTGCACGTGTTTGAGAGTAATTGTGGAACCTTGGGGAGAGACCGGCTACAACGATTTGCACCGAAGTCAGGCCGAAATCTTTTTCAAGGCAGTGGCTTACCACGACACAGCGTTTGTGATAAGTTATTTACTACTTTTTTTAATTCTAGTCCAATATCAATATTGTAGTATTTTCCAACAGAAACGAATGCATTTGTTGTGGGTTTGTGTTCATCCTTGATGCAACAAGGTAAACCCATTGCTTACCGTAGTAAAGGGTTGTCTGGAAGGAATTTGGCATTATCTATTTATGACAAGGAGTTGCTAGCCTTGGTCATGGCCATTAGTAAGTGGAGCTAATATTTATTTAGTTCATAGTAAAGACAGATCAGAAGGCCCTCAAGTTCTTGCTTGAACAACAACTGCATACTGGTTCTCAACTCAAGTGGATTACTTATCGTATGCAATTTGATTTTACCATTGAGTATGAGAAGGGAAAAGAAAACATGGTGGATGATGCCTTATCTAGGATCCTTGTTGTGGAGCTTGCAACTCTCACTTTGTCTACTATGAGACCTAATTTGTTTATGGACCGTTGGATCCTGGATACTCAATTGACTGATTTGATCCAACAGTTAGTCACACATAAAGGTGAAGTTAATGTTGGGAAACTATATGCACAACGGTGTTTTCGTTGACTTAATTTGCTCAACAAAGAGAGAAGCTAATAAGAAGTTGAGTGAAGAAACAGGCTGTTGATTTGCCTTTGGATCAGAACATAAGCCCAACTATATTATTGGATTGATTTATTCATTATGGGCTTCAACAACAGAAACAATAGAGGTCCAGTTCTAGTAGAACAATTTCCTTGGAAATAAATATACATGTACATATATTTTAGAGTAGAGTACTCTGGAAATAGTACATGTCCTATTTTATGCTACACAACTGTATGTACTAGGCAGGTACTTAGTTTATTTTATTACCATTCAATCCCTAGGAAGTTCCAATATATTTTCTTGTACAGTAGCTTTGTAGTCTTAGGTTGAAGAAATACAAAATCCAGAAAATTTCTCACGATCCTTTCTAGTATATTTCTATATATTCTTTCATGGTATCAGAGCAATACTAGAAGGATTCATCTTCTTCCTTCCATTTGATCTCCTCTGGAAATTCTTCTTCTTCTTCTTTAGATTCAGATATAGAAGTAGATCCTCCATTAACTCTCTCTGTTTCTGAATCCAAAACTACCAGCAAGGAGGAATTAGACTCAACCCATCCCTATCATCTCTCATCTTCAGATTCACCTGGAATGAACCTCATTAATGTTACTTTTGATAGATCTAGTTATGGGAACTGAAAAAAGGGAGTTTTGATTTCTCTTTCAGCTAAGAACGAACTTGATTTCATAAATGGAGAAGTTGAGATTCCTAGTGAAAACTCACCTCTATTCGGACAATGGAAAAGGTGTAATGACATGGTGATTGCTTGGCTACTCAACTCTCTAAGCAAGGACATTTCTGAGAGTGTTATATACTCTCAGACTGCTGTAGATTTGTGGTCTGAGCTAATGGAGAGATATGGACAGCCTGATGGTTCCAAAAATTTCCAGCTGCAAAGAGAGTTGAACAATATTAGTCAATGAAGCAATGATGTTGCAACATACTATACTAAACTTAAAAGAATCTGGGATCAGTTGAAGGTGTTGAATACTTTTATGACATGCTCTTGTGAATGCAAGTGTGCAGTAAAGACCCATAATCAAAAAATGAATGAGGACATGAAGCTGATCCAATTTTTTATGGAGCTCAATGAAGCTTAATGCGCAGTTATGGACCACATTCTGATGATGAAGCCATTACCTTCTACCAATCAAGCATATTCCATAATCCTACATGATGAATCACAGAGGGAGGTGCAATCAGGTAAACATGTATCAATCGATTCTGTTACTTTTTTCTCCGCTAACAAGTTCACTACACCTGGATCTAGTTCCTCAACTAGATACAGCCCTGTTGTGCACAATCCAGCACCTGCAAAAATGGGAGAAGTAAGAGACAACATTGCTCATAGGGGAAACTCTAAAATGGCGAATGGGAGGAACAATTTATATTGCACCTATTGTAAAAAGACTAATCATGTGAGAGGTAATTGTTATAGGCTGATTAGGTCCACAGGATTTCAAGTTCACAAAGGGAAAGAAAAATTTCAGCAATGCAAAAGCAAATGTTGTGGAAGCAAATGAAGCACCTTATCCTATACCATCAGTTTCAAGAAACACTATGTCCACCCTTGTTATTTCTCAAGGCTTCTCAAAAGAGCAATGTGAAAATCTGATTCATATGTTTCAATCAGTTCATGGAGAAGGTTCCAACCATTCAGGTTCTTATACAGATGTGAATGCAAATCTGGCTGGTATTGCTATAGCATTGCATCTTTTCTCTAGTTGTTACACCACTTTTCCTGAAAATCAATGGATCATAGATACATGAGCATCACAACATATGACTTATGACAAGTCACTTTTGAATGATATAAAACAATTATCTAAACCTATCTCTGTTAGGCTTCCAAATGCATATAGGGTCAAGGTTTATTTCTTGGGCAATGTTACTTTGTCTTCTCAAGTAAAGTTAGAAAATGTTTTATATGTCCCTTCTTTTAAGCATAATCTTTTATCTGTTACTCAATTCTGTGAGCAAAAAGATGTTGGAGTTCTCTTTACTAAAAATGGTTGCTTCTTACAGGACCTTTTTACAGTGAGGATTAATCGAAAGTTCGGTGATTGTGCTGCTGGTCTATACATGTTGAAGGATAACACATCCATTGCCAACAATTCCATCAAGTTTTCTAACATTCAGTCTTCGAAGTTTTCTCCTAAATGTAGTCTCAAGTCTGAGAATGTAGTCTCTAAGTTTCAGTCTTTGTGTGTTGTACCTGAGCCTGTTTTGACTCCTCCTCTGTCTACTTTTGATCATATGAATGGAAAGAATTATGTTTCTGAAAATCCTGAATCTATTAAATTATGGCATCTCATATTAGGGCGCATGTCTTATAATGCGATGAAGAATATTGCAGGGATCCTTGTTTCACATGAGAAACATCGGTTTCCTTGTGATGTTTGCCCCATGGCAAGATAATCTAAGCTTCCTTTCCCAAAAAGTTATATTTCCTCTAAACATTGTTTTGAACTTTTACATATTGATACTTGGGGACCATACAAAACTCCTACTCACAAAGTAGAAAGATATTTTTTGACCATTGTGGATGATTTTTCAAGAGCTACTTGGACCTATCTTTTATCTACCAAATCCAATGTTTTTCCTCTTCTTAAATCCTTTTTAGCTTACACAGAAAGACAATTTTCTAGAAAAGTAAAGATTATTAGATCCGACAATGCTTATGAATTAGGTTTTGGGAATGTAGATACAGATTTTTTCAGCTCTCAAGGGATCATTCACCAGGCAAATTGTGTTGCTACCCCGCAACAAAATGGGGTAGTTGAGAGGAAACACAAACATTTGCTTGAAGTTTGTAGGGCTTTTCTTTTCCAGTCGCATCTCCCTACTAAATATTGGGGGGGAAATTTGCTTACTGCCACTCATTTGATCAACTTGTTTCCTTCCAAGGTTCTGAAATACAAAACACCGCATGAAATTCTTTTAGGAAAAACACCAAATTACTCTAACCTTGAACCTTTTGGATGTCTTTGTTTTGCCTCCACATTGTCTGCTAATAGAGACAAGCTTGCACCTAGGGCAGTTGCTGGTGTTTTTCTTGGTTATCCTTTTCGGAAAAAGGGATACAAGGTGTTAAACCTTCAAACCAATCAGCTATTTGTTACTAGACATGTCAAATTTCATGAAATGATCTTTCTTTTTGTCCACCCAGAACCTATGACAACTTTTTCCTTCTTCTTCATTTCCTTATAGTGATATACCATTTCCTTCCTTATATACCAAGTCCACAAATACTACCTCTCATCCTGATGTTTTCTCGCCTCTTTCTATCCATTAGGATGATTTTGTCAATCCTACCTCAGGTAACATGATAGAACAAAGAGACTTGTCTGTTGATTCTCCTACTAATTCTATTTCTCCTGACAGGGATGTGTTACCAACAACACAAGACCAACGCAGATCTACCAGAACAACAGTTAAGCCTTACTATCTCTCAGATTATATATGCAACACTGCTTCTACAATTATCTCCCCTAAATCCACCTGTGGTTCCTATGTATTCTTCTGCTTATTCTGTACTCAATGGTTCTAATCATCACCTTTTTTACTCTATTTCACAAATCAAAGAACCTTCTTCTTACCAACAAGCAGCTATCCATCCAGGTTGGACATTATCTATGTAGCAAGAACTTGAAGCCCTTGAATCTAACTCCACCTGGGAGGTAGTTTCCCTTCCTCCCGAAAAGAAGGCTTTACCTTGCAAATGGGTATACAAAGTCAAACTGAAATCTGATGGCTCTTTGGAAAGATTAAAGGCATGCTTGGTAGTAAGGGGGGATATTCAAAGAGAGGGTATAGACTATACAAAAACTTATTCATCTGTGATTAAGATGACAACCATACGTTGTATTTTGAGTATTGCAGTAAAGAAGGGCTGGCTTTTGTATTAGATGGATGTGAATAACGCTTTTCTCCATGGGGACTTGGACGAGGAACTGTACATGAAGTTCCCTCCGGGGGTTGATCCTCCATCTTCATCTCATGTATGTAGACTTCGTAAGTCTCCTTACGGATTAAAACAAGCTTCTCGACAATGGTATTCACGATTATCTGCAGCTCTTGGTACTAGGGAATATGTCCATCCATGAATGATTACTCATTATTTACAAAATCTTCAGGGACATTGATAACCATAATTATTGTATATGTCGATGATATTTTGTTGATAGGAAACAATACAGAGGAAATTCGTGACTTGAAAATGTTTCTGGATAAAGAATTTAAGATCAAAGATTTGGGCTTAGCAAGTTATTTCTTGGGGATGGAAATATTACCTGAATCAGATGGACTCATCATAACACAACAAAAGTTCACTCTTGACCTCTTATCAGAATACCCAGACATTGGATCTCGTCCTGCTTCTACACCCTTAGATCCAACAATAAAATTGAGCTCTAATTCTAGAACTGTTCTTCAAGATCCAACTTTTTATCGGCGTTTGTTGGGACAACTGAACTTTCTCACCCACACACGACTGGGTTTGTCATATACTGTTCAAACCTTAAGCCAATTTATACAAACCCCTTGTACAGGGCATTTACAGGCAGCTTATCACACTTTGTGATACCTCAGAAAAGATCCAAGTTTAGGCCTTTTTATCAATTCATCTCCTTCTTTTCAAATTCTTGCCTTTTGTGATGCGGATTGGGTTGCGTGTGCTGATTCCCGCCGATCTATAAGTGGGTTTTATCTTAGCCTCGGAGGCTCTCCAATCTCTTGGAAATCTAAAAAAACAGATGGTGGTTTCCTTATCCTCGGCGGAAGCCGAATATCGTTCTATGCGCAGGCTAGTTGCAGAAATCTCTTAGGTGGTTCATCTTCTTTCTGATCTCTCTTTCTCTCCTTCTCTTCCTATAAACCTTCATTGTGACAATCAAGCAGCAATTCATATTACATAAAACCCTGTCTTTCACGAACGAACAAAACATATCGAACTTGATTGTCATTTCGTCTGTGAAAAACTTCTTGATGGGTTAATTTCTCTGTCTTTCGTTCCTTCTTCTTCTCAAATTGCAGACTTATTCACCAAAGCTTTGGCTGGACCACTCCATCGGCACTTTATTGGCAAGTTAGGAGTCCGATCTCCGGTCTCCTACTTGAGGGGGGATGTTTTCGGTGACTTAATTTTCTCAACAAAGAGAGAAGCTAAGAAGAAGTTGAGTGAAGAAGCAGTCTGTTGATTTGCCTTTAGATCAGAACATAAGCCCAACTATATTATTAGATTGATTTATTCGTTATCGGCTTCAACAACAGAAACAATAGAGGTCCAGTTCTAGTAGAACAATTTCCTTGTAAATACATATACATGTACAGATATTTTAGAGTAGAGTACTCTGGAAATAGTACATGTCCTATTTTATGCTACACAGCTGTATGTACTAGGCAGGTACTTAGTTTATTTTATTACCATTCAATCCCTAGGAAGTTCCAATATATTTTCTTGTACAGTAGTTTTGTAGTCTTAGGTTGAAGAAACACAAAATCCAAACAATTTCTCACGATCCTTTCTAGTATATTTCTATATATTCTTTCAGAAGCATACCAGAATCATACAACTTACATGAATAATAGACAACATATAGTTTATGCTAGAACAAGTACAATCATGGTAGAGCACATAAACTTTCTAAAATTTAATTCAAGAATTACCTCTTGAAGTATGAGCAGATACCTTCAAGCGAATCCACAAGCTAGAACCTTCAATCGAATCCACAAGCTAGTCCATAAACTGGACCACAGTTATGCGGTCATCTACAATGATCCCAAGTTCACTTCCGAACTCTCTCAATACTTGGGTGGCAAAGTATCTTATAAACAAACTTATTTACTTTTCAAGGGTTAGAAGAATCCATATTTATAGAGATTTCTTCCTATTCCAAGGAGAAGAAGGAATACCATGTCTTTCCTTAGAATAAAAAAAAGACATGTACATCTCCCTTTCCTTAGAATAGAAAAGTCACGTCCTTCTCCCTTTCCTTAGAACAAAAAAAGTGATATACTTCTCTCTTACCTTAGAATAGAGAAAGACACATACTTCTCCCTTTCCTTAGAATAGAGAAAGACACATACTTCTCCCTTTTCCCTTTAGAATAGATTCTGAGTTCTAGTCAAATATGGGCACGGTAGGGACCACGAAATTAATTACCGAAGCTTCCTATTATGAAAATAATTCCAAATAATTAATTTAAATTATTCTTACCATAATAAATTACAAATCATTCCACTAGAAATTCGTAATTGCACTCCTCTATTTATATTTCAAAATTCCCCATTAAACACATGTAATTCCCCATGTTAAGATTACAGATATTAATCAATAAATTAAATTACTGACGAATTTAATTCAATGATCAATTTCCTTTAGAGCACTGGTTTACTTATTTCATGTGTCGGATTCATAAATCCACTTGCATGGTTTGATACGATGAAAACTTATAAGCTTCTCAAAAAGATATATCATCAATCTCTATCGAGACATGGATTCCGTCAAGTAACTTATTATTTCACCAATATATATTATTATCATCCAATCTACTAGACATATTGACCCATCTTAGAATCTCACCTTTTAATAAATCAAAACGATAATTAACATATACAAATCATAATAGTTATATTAGGATTAAGAATATAAGTACATTTAACAGTTTAGAGAATATGTTTTTGTCAGTCAGTCTAAAACAACTATCTCTATTCGGTCTCGTTCAATACATACAAAATGCACTAGCACAAGAAGTTGGAACTATATCATTCCCGTAATCAAGATAAACTACATATAATCTTATGCTACAATCATACTGATGACATGCCCAATTCCCATCATAGATTGTGAATGAAAAACTTTATACTTATAAGAACCAATGATTTAATCCTCTGTGTATAAGCTAAAACTATATACACTAAATCATCTACTATATAAGTAAACAAACACCATAAATGAATAAATGATCTATTAAAATTGAATAAATAATTATTCTATAATAAATACTATATCTAAACACATGATTAATAGTATATATCCCAACAATTAAGGGGGTACTCCTATGTGAACAGCCAGTTGCGACACCTGATCGAGCTGTGGCTAGGGGACATTCCCACCCTTTCAGAAGGGTTGTAGCACTTTTCTATTGGCCTAATCTAAAGAAGGATTATGTGAGAAATATTTGAGAAGTTTGTCAGAGGATTATGTTGCTTACTCATGATTAATGAAACCTCTCTCGATTCCATCTTTAGCATGGATTTTATAGAAGGTTTACCCAAATCCAAAGGAAAGAAGCTTTTGTGCTTTCACAACGTACGCATGGTTGTAGTAGCCAATAAGAGAAGATATGGCAGGACCTTTCAAGTGGTTTTTCTCAAGGTTCAGCCTCATAGACTTTCTTTACCTCCTAAATTCTTACTTCATCCCACCTTCCATGTTATGATCACTCACCCGCCGGTACGGTGGTCAATTTAGCTAGTCCCTTTTGTACTCAACCTGTTAAGTTGGCTCAGGTTTTGATCCAATGGGAGCACTTGCCTGATTCTGAGGCTTCTTGGGATGGGAGGATTATAATGCCTTACAATCTCACTTTCCTTCCTTGAGGACAAGGAAGTTTTCTAGCAGGAAGTATTGATGTGTTCACGAGTTGTACCTACCAGATAGCATGGATCGGACGAGTTAGTTAGGGTGGTTGTGGTTGACAACTTCTCATTTAGTTGCGTCTACTTAATTATTTTTTATTATACATTTGGATTGTTCATTATTTAGGATTAGCCATTTCAGTCTGGAGATGTAATTCATTCAATACAGACAGACATGAATGAAATGAAAATCTCTTAGTTTAATCTTCTTAGCTATACATTGTTAATTTTCTTCTTCAATTTCAGTTGAACTCGCATCATTTTGCCTTTTCAACTCTTATTATTAACAAAATTCAATTCAAGGTCAGCAATCTCCATAAATAAAGTTCAAAAATGAACTCTAGTTGTTTAAAATTGAACTCACACTGCCCAAAGTCAAACTCAGATGAGATTGTTTTTATCTCAAGTTTTGAATTCGGTTTGGCTTTGCTCTTCAAACGTACTCCAAGACAGTAAAAAATTCTAACTTGTACAAGTGAAACATCTAACATTGCCTCAAAGTTGACAAAAGAAAGAAGCCAATATACAACGTTTTCTATTGAAGGGTAAAAAGATTTTTATAACTGAAAACTTGCTATTTTTCTATAACATTTCACACGCTTAATATATTTCAAAAACTTGCTATTTGGTACACTTCTTACTTGTGAAAACTGTTTTAAGGCAATAAAACAAACTGAAATGCAAGTCATAAAGTGCATGCTTGGGCTGGATTATGAAACTTCTGTGCGTTTGCCTTGAGGAGAACTTGGAAAGAAAGAATGTTCCTGTTAATATCTTGTTTAAGAAAAAACTAAAATAATCATAACAATGACCTTGCATAGTCTAAATTAAACCAGAAGTAACGTATAATATTAACAACTTTCAACAACCCCAAAGAAACAAAGAAGAATCCATTAATTATGGTATTTCTTGTTTTGGATGCTGAAATATGAAGGAATAATTTGACAGAACACTGCTACAGACCATTGTGGTTTTGGGAATTATGGGGGGGAAGGGAGAGGAAGACCAAATACACATCTTACAAATGTCTTCAGAAAAGAAACCAAAGAGAAAATGACAATTCATACCTTGCTGATTCTTTGCATCTCCTATACCCATGCACAACTTGTTTTGCCAATATAATAGTCAACAAGAGCAAGGCAACAAAATCTATTACTCGACCACTTCAAGTCATTTGGTACAACATACTACCCAGACCTGGACTATCAAAATATGGGGAGCGTGAACAGACTCCACCATATTTGCTACAACTAATTATAAAATACTGCATCAATAATGTTAAGAAGAATAGATAAATACTTCACGGGAGGATCCAGATATCCTCTCACTATGTCTATGAGATTGACTATCAACACGAAAAGCAAAGCTCAAAATAACTCAAATATCACTGTTGTGTTTCGCTACTTGGGGACTCTTGAGTTGGCCGGCTTTTGATCTGGTAAACCTGCTTGGCTTGCTGGTCGTACACCGGCCCTTTTGAAGTTTCTTGATGCTTTGAGTACGTTGCTGTAGCTCCCCTTGCAGGTTTATTAATCCACTGCAGAGGAGGTGAAGGAAGAGGACCCACATTTTGTGTGAATGGAGGTGGTGGGCAGACGTTAGATAGTTGTCCAGAATTTGGCATTCTTGCCACAGTCGAATAAGGTCTTGTTCTTGCACCACTTTCGATTGTCAACACTGACATTTCATTTCTCATGCTATGATACTGATCTTGATATGAATGTCTATCTTGCATCCTGAAATTTTGCCTAGTGTTTTGCAACTCATAAGGGGATGGAGCATATCTGGGGTTCCCAGATGCACCACGAGGCATAAAATTGCTAGGGATATAAGAAGGGTCCTCAAAGAAACCACTTGCATGTCCAGAGGGTCCAGGAAATCGTGGCCTGTGATTCGGAGACGAATTCCTATGACTCATTTGATCATAGAATCCACCTTCATAGCCAGATGGTCCAGCTGGCCTTGGCCTATTCAAAACATGGTTGCCCGGAAAATTTCGAGAATATGATTGATCCAACACTCCAAAATTAGTTCCACCAGGTTTGATATTCAATGAGTTCTTAAGCAACCGATGTGCTGCTTCTCCCAGTGAAGGCCCTGCTATTGCCCCGGGCACAGAACCCCTGCATAAAACACAAGATAAGCCATGCATATCATCAGTTGATTATTTGTATGAAGAAAGTACATTCACAAGCTCATTACTTGCAAGACAATTTCTGTTGTTACTTGTTGTAGATTAACATAGTGAAAAGCAAAGACACCCAAATACCACAAGACACGGATAAGGAGGTCAGATTTTTACCTATCTTTGCCTAGATGGCGCCGGGTTCCATGATCTTCATGCCATAATACAGGAAAAGGTTTTATATCAACAGCTCTCAACATCTGCAGCACAAAGTTAAAAAAAGCTGCATTCACAATCTATATTTTTTATATTAAAAGCAGGAACCCCAATACTTAAAAGTTAAATTACCTATATTCGCTTATTATTTATCTAAATACCTTTATTTTAAAAACCTACAAATGGATACATATGTCTATTTTCCTCTTCTGAATAGTTGCCACTGTTTAGTTGCACCATTTTGATAAATTGAAACTAACACAAGTTCATTTGGAATCGCACCAGAAAAATAAAAATAAAACTGGAACAAGAATATCAACGGACATTTCAATAGGTATCACTTTGTTCTTCATATGACACTCTCTCACACTTCAATCTTCTTCTTCTTTGTTTCTGGTCCAGCTTCAATCTTCTTTATTAACACTTCATCAGATCTGAAATATTACTTTTCTTTCACCAAACTATTATCCTTTTTCCTTGGCTATTTTCTAAATCCTTTGCAGACATGATGGCTTCTTTACCAACTGGAGGAAGTTATATTTACACTATTTTTGACACCCTTCTGGTAAAGCTAAAGGACTGCTCAATGAAGAGAGATGGAAACTATCAATATTCCGAGTCAAGAAGAAAAGGCCTAGCAACATGGTCTATGAACCACCATGCATTCCCAACATTATTACCTACTTTTGTTTTTGTAGATATTAAATTTCCATGTCAAATGCTCTCATTATATAAGAAGGCCAGATTACACCCTCTTCCTTCCTTGTATTTTACAAAATTCAAAGTAGTAACAAAATTGTGACTTGGATTTAAACAAAAACGGTAAAATACCTTTACCACTGAGATAGATAACTTCAAACGTTTATTGAAGAATCATATGAATATATTTGTTACAATTTGAAGGGAGAGTGAGTTTTGATTTTGAATTGACAACATTTAGTCTTATAAAAATAAATTTTTAGTCTTTCTTAAGCATATAAATTTTGAATAATTCATTTCTTGACAATTTTATGCATACTTTTAGAATTCTTTTTTAATTATTGCATGACACTGAATGGTTCACATAATAAACTATTTTTTTTCTTATTTCTTTTCCAATATTGGTGAAGTATAGGGAGTAATATTCTGCACAAGCTATCAAAATTCACAAAGAAAAAACAAAGTTGACAGGAACAAAAAAGAGAAACAAATGCAAAGTGCAGGAGAATTTGGAGTTATACTGTTGTCATCATTGTGTCAGTTCCTTTTTTTTTTCTCGTATTTAGCCTTTTCTTTCATAAACATCAGCACTCCTAATAATGTAAAATACACATGTTAAAGCTTTAAAAGCACCTTTTAACATTTGAAAAATATATAACTTTAACCAACAAAGAAAAAAAATTACAGTTGTTCATTACAAATATGTATATTACTTATCTAATTCAAATAGTTTTGTTTGGACAATGAGGCTGGAGTTTGAAAAATAAATGCTTGGAGTTAAAGTTGAAAAGAAGATGAAATTGTGTTTGACATAAATTTTTCTTGGAGAAAAAATTAAATTTCTCTTAGTAAAATATTACTTCATTTGATATACTCAAACAAGATTTTTTAGCTTAAAAGATTCCATTTAAAAGTGTATTGAAATAATAAACAAATTTATAAGTAAACATTGATTTGGAAATAATGTGTGTCTAAATGTCTTCATAACTCAAGCAAAAAATTTAAGTATGCATATGACAAAATACAACATTTTGCAGTACAAATTTTATAATAATGACATCAGATAAATGTGCAGAGAGAAGCAGCAATGCAGCCTATTCAACCAGGCACTGGACCTTTAATGGCAAAAGATGTGT
>JAJOOR010012188.1:0-29382 GCA_036250505.1 Solanum acaule
TAGGAGGAACAGAGATATTAATAAAAGCTTGTTTTAGAGAAGGAATAGATACACCAATAGAAATATATTTGGCCGATGATAGAATAATAGAACCAATAGAAAGAAGTATAATAAGTGCAGTAAAAGGAAATTTAATATACCAAAAATTTAAATTTATAATAAGTGCTAATTATTCAGTAGCAATAAATGACAGAAATATAGATAAATCATTGGTATTATATTGGAAAATGTCAGGAATAGAGTTAGCCCTAGGAAATAAGATATTCACAGCAAGATGTAAAAACCTATATGTATTAACAACAAAACATAAAATAACAGCAAAGAAAATCATAACTTAATGCTCTAGTTACTCTTGTGACTTAGCCACACTTCATTGCCCTTTCTAAATGTTAGGGTCTCTCTTGTACCACTCATATCTATTGCAGCTAATCACCTCAATTTCTTCAAGTCTTCTAGATCAAATCTTAAGACTAACAACATCACCCTCATGTTGTCATTTCTTTTATCATGACACTCATCTCAAATTCAAGCTTAATATTTATGACTAAACCCGAATATTAATATGATTGCTCGCTTACTACACTAACTCACAACTACTATGCACAATTGTAGAAACACTTGTCCAATAGGACCTTATGACAAATAGTCAATCATCACTTCTTAGTATTCATACTTACAATTACTATCACCTTCGACTTCGCAACATAAGTACTATTCACTCATTCACTAAATATCAATGCCTAATTAGTTCTATCGCACTTTGAATATTATGGGCTCTCCCTCAAATTCATAAGCCTAGCTTAGATCTATAACCTCATGAATACTCTTTCTCTTCTATTCACCACTTATACTTGGTCATTAGCTACACAATGACACTTCATCACCAACTCCTTTCTAGCTACAACACACTCTACCTCCTATGATGAAATCTTCACAACTCATCACTTCTTAGTCTACCCATAAGGGAAAACTCCTCATTACTAACTTACTAGGTATATGACTACAGTAGCATAGCTCTTCAAAACACTATCTCCCTTTCTTAGATAACTGAACCTCTACATACTTTCCTCTAACTCTGGGCTCTTTCACTACTACTGCTCATGATCTCATAACTCATGTTACCCTTCAGGGTGAAAATACTACCCAAGCTCTAAACATACTTCCTCATAAGGATCTCAGTTGAAACAAGGCTTAGGAAAAAGAGTACAACCCGTTTTAAGCTCAAACACACGATTCATATGATTATGAGTACATTCCTCTGAAACTGAACACTTAACTTACTCTTGGGCTTCTCTCAAGCCCCTCTAGACAGTTGACTTGATTCCTCATCTCGTCATCTCCCCCTTAGGTCTAAAGCTGACACTTGAACCTATGAAGGTTGGAAGATTCATCTTTAAGAACTCATATAATCTAGAAGTATCAGATACTTCCTAATGATTCTCTCTCTGTTGCCTAGCTTAGTTGGTCACAATTTGGCTGAATATCTAAATGGCCTCATGGAACTCAACATTGGTGACCTCTTCTTGGGGTTGCACTTCTTGTGCAATTAGGTACCCCTTGTTACTGTGGTTCAACCTTTCTTCTAGCCGAATGACCTCTGACAACTCTTTGTGGAGGCATGATCTAAAAGACACGCGCAAGCACGAATTAGAAGAAACTTTATAGATATTAACTCTATCGCACGAAATGAATGTGAAAGAAGTGAGATAGTTCCTAAATGTTGCAGCCTCCTAATTATAGATGTGGCACACTTCACACTGATAACTAGGACTCTACAGACACAACTTCATAGACTCCCTAGGACTCTTGAACTTTGTACTCTGATACCAAGTTTGTCACGCCCCGAGCCTACACCCTGGACGTGGCCGGCACTCGAGAACCATTGATGGCCCCAATCGAACCCTTGGCCTTACTTACTTACACAGAAGAAGACTTTACTCAAGATAAATACTTTTAAAAGAATAACTGAACTACAAAATAAATAAATTAGAATGTAATAAATAACATTCACTGCCAAAGTGGCAACTAAAGTCTCAACTTAACTGAAAAGGAAAAGTAAATACTCATGAACTAACCACTAACTTTGTCTAAGAAGCGTCTAAACAACTTAGATGGACGTCAGGACAAAACCCACAACATCCTAATGAACTAAAATACTGAAAGCAATAAAAAGGATCCTCCGGAAAGCTAGTAGGCTCACCAACTGACTTTGAGTGCTCAACCTGATCAATGAGGCGCTGGATGCTGATCCTGGTTACCTGCGTCTGCATCATAAGAAGATGCAGGGCAACTGGCATCAGTACATTTAATGTACGAGTATGCGAGTTGGAATGCTAAACATAACATAGGCTTGCAAAAGATTCTGAAAGAAACACTTACCTTGGCTCTTCTCAACTCAACTCAACTGAACTGATTTAAATATAAAACAGTGTAAATAAATGCAGTATAAAGAAAATCTTTAAAACATGGTTTTCAATTCTGTGTATTTAAAAATACAATAATATCTCTATATGTATGCAAAGATACAATATGAACTATGTTTGTATATGAAAATACAAATATTTTTTATGTATATAAAAATACAAAATACTGTTGTGGGAGTTTCTCTAACTGACAACCATCACTTAAGAGCTATCGTGATGACACAGCATTTTGCCTCACGTTGCCAGGGCCGTCCTAGACCTTGCCATGAGTATAGAACCTGAACTACTAAGTGGATCCACTAGTCTATGTTAAAGAGCACTAAAATAATCATCTAAAAAGTATGACCCTTTTCTACCCATGGTGGCTACATGGTTTATGGGGGCTGTGAGTTGTTTGAACTCTCCCCCATATCGGTGCTCAATACTACTCCCAAAATATGATACTAGCTCTTATGTTTTTTAAAAACATACTTCTTTCTGTGATTTGAGCTATTTGCTCAAAAATTTAGCTCAAACGCTACCTTGGAAATCAAAGTTTCCTATCTTGCTTTATTGTGAAAGCATTTACTCACATAAAACTAGCCCAAAGACTCTTTATTGAAAAACTAGCTCAAAGGCTCTTTACTAAAAAACTAGAGGCTCTTTACTGAAAAACTAGCTCAAAGGCTCTTTATTGAAAAACTAGCTCAAAGGCTCTTTGGAAATCAAGGTTTCGTTTTCTTGTTTAATTGTGAAAACATTTTAACTCTTTGGGAATACATAGTCCCCATATACTTTGAAGAAATGAACTTCAACTTTACTCTTTATTCAACTCAAAACTCAAGTCTTAAAACAAGGTTAAATCATTTGTAAAAGACTTTTGGAAGACTCTATGAACTTCTCTTGACTTGACTCTTAACTTCTCTTGACTTGACTCTTTACTGATCCTTGAATTGAATTATGGATTCAAGGATTGTGATTTGTGAGAGGAAATATCTCATGATGTTTTGGAGTGATTTTATATAGTTAAACGTGATAAAAGATCAAGAAATAATTATTTGGAAGCAAGTCTGCGACGCGGAGATGCATTAAATTATGTAATCGTGGAATAAATTTTGAGGTAGAACACTCCGTGACAGCCCCATGACGCGGAAAAGATTTTGACAATCCTGAGGAACAGGTCCGCGACGTGGACCTAGTACCCAATTTTGCCCGACTTTTTCATTCTTCGTTTTATTGCACCAATTCACCTAGATTAGATTCTTTTTCTCAATATCTCTTTATATTAAGGTACCCATAACATATACACAAGAATCTAACTCAAAGAAACTCTAATAATCGATCTTAAACTCTCAAGAACTCCTCAAACTCATCCCAAATTCAAGAACGAAAGCAATTCAAGAATACAACTCAAGAACATCAAATTCTCAATCTTTTTAGGACGAAATTACACTGAATAAAACATGTTTGGCGCATGGGTGAACAAACCTAACGCTGTGTGAACTCATATACCTTGTAGAGATAACCCCCGACGAAATCCACAAGCTAAACTAGACGATCTTGACGAATCTTGCTTCTCTTCTCCTTTCTCCTCTTCTTTTCTCTTTTCTCCAAGCCCTAGCGTATTTTGGTAAAAGCGTAAACTGATCTAATTCTGATTAGACCTTAACTTAATTACCAAAAACGAAGTAAAATAATTGGGCAAGGAAAAGACCAAACTACCCTTTTAAAATCCGGATTGGACTTTCCTTATTCCAACAGCCTAACTTCCAAAGGGAATAACTCACTCATACGAACTCGGAATCACGCAAACTCAGCGGTGTTAGAAAGATCATTCCAAGAGATTCCCTACCATATCAGGAAGTGCCTCTAACTCATCCTGAGCTAGAATTTATGGCCATTTGAAATTGACCAAAAACTCACTTTTTCCTAACTTAACAAAATTTCCAACTTTTCATTCTTTCGAAAAATGAACATTTCAAATTCTTAGCTTCTTCCTAGTTATTTCAAATTGCGAGATGTTACAATATCTCCCACTTGGGAACATTCATCCTCGAATGAGATTACTCTTACTAGGCTAAGGGTGTATTATGTAACATTAACTCAACACCCAACAAGCAATGCAAACACAACATGCCAACTCATAAATTAAAGAGTACTAAGAAGAGAATTAATACCTTGGTCTGAAATTTCTCCGGATACGAAGATATGTGGATATCTCTTCTTCATATCTTCCGCAGCTTCCGAAGTAGCTTCCTCAACAAATTGGTTCCTCCAAAGGACTTTGACTGATGCTACTTCCTTGGTCCTCAACTTGCGAACTTGGCGATCTAGAATCTAAACAGGAATCTCCTCATAAGATAGGCTATCCTTGATCCCAATATTTTAAGTTGTTAGGATCAATGAAGGATCGCCCATGCACTTTTTCAACATGGAGATGTGAAATACCAGATGAACAACTGCTAACTCTTGTGGTAGCTTCAACACATAAGCTACATTGCCAATCCTCTTAGATATTCGATAAGGTCCACTATACCGGGGACTAAGCTTCCCCTTCTTACCAAACCTCATAACACTCTTCATGGGTGAAACTTTTAGATATACCCAATCATCCACTTCAAACTCTAACTCCCTTTTCGTAACATTAGTGTAGGATTTCTGACGACTCTATGCCGTTTTCAACCTCTCTTGAATCACTTTCACCTTCTCCATAGATTGTTGAACTAAATATGGTCCTGTCAACCCAGCTTCACCAACTTCAAACCATCGAATAGGAGATCTACATCTTCTCCCGTAAAGAGCTTCATAAGAAGCCATTTGGATGCTAGAGTGCAAACTATTGTTGTAAGCAAACTCAATTAGAGGTACGTGATCATCCCAATTACCCTTGAAATCAATCACACAATCTACCTTGATACCTCAAAACACCATCTCCCCCTTGTTCAAAAGCCATCACTTTTTGCCTATGAACACTTGCCTTTAATTCAAGCAAAATAGGGTCTTGGCCTTGCTCCACTTTTACTTAGAACACTAATGATGATTCAGCCTCATTCATCACCAATACTCCTCCTTTTGTGGAATCCATTAGTCGAACTCCTAGTCGTGCAAGTCTATGCACCTCTTTTGCTAACTCTTTCTTATCTTTCTCAAAATGGGCGGTACTACCCATAGATAACCTGATCAAGGCATCAACAACAATATTTGCCTTACCTGGGTGATAAAGAATACTCATGTCATCATATTTGAGTAATTCTGACCACCTCTTATGTCTGAGACTAAGCTCTTTCTGACTAAACATATACTGAAGACTCTTGTGATCGGTGAACACATCCATATGAACACCATAAAGATAATGGCGCCATATTTTCAAAGCAAATACCACGACAGCCAACTCTAACTCATGGGTTGGGTAGTTCTTCTCATGAACTTTCAACTGTCTTGAGGCATAAACTATAACTTTGCCATTTTGCATTAATACACAACCCAAACCAACTCTGGACGCACCACAATATACCACAAAACCTTGCGTACCTTTTGGTAAGATCAATACTAGGGCAGTAGTCAACCTCATTTTCAATTCCTGAAAGCTTTTCTCACAAGCTTCAAACCATTGAAGCTTCACTGTCTTCTGAGTTAACTTGGTCAGAGGGGATGAAATGGATGAGGACCCCTCTATGAACCTTCTATTATAGCCAGCCAAACCCAAGAAACTCCTAATGTCAATTGGAAATGTGGGTCTAGGAAAATTCTGCACTGCCTCAATTTTTTTGAGTAACAACTTTAATTCCCTTTCCAGACACAATGTGTCCTAAGAATGCCATAGACTCAAGTCAAAACTCACACTTAGGGAACTTGGCATATAACTCTCTATCCTTTGAAGTCTGGAGAACTACTATGAGATGACTAGCATGATCTTCTTCATTCCTTCAATAGATTAGTACGTCATCCATGAAGACGATAACAAACATATCTAAATAAGTTTTGAAAAATCTATTCATAAGGTCCATGAATGTTGCAGGCGCATTGGTTAAACCAAAGGACATGACCAAAAACTCATAATGACCATAACGGGTCCTGGATGCTGTCTTTGGAATATCACATTCCCTTACTCTTAATTAATGGTAACCAGATCTGAGATCTATCTTAGAGAAACAGGTGGCACCCTGAAGTTGATCGAAAAGATCATTGATGTGCCATGAAATCGTGGCACATTTGATGCTTAATAACTATGAACTAATACTGGAATTAAGTGAAATTTTGGATTATTTGATGGGTTTGTTAAATGTGTAGGCAGAATCTGGGTTGTATAGAAAAGTAGAAAAAGAATCAAAACTTATGTTGACCAAAGTGAAGTTCACGAACCATTAACTTCATTAAGGTCTGTGGTTGAGCTCGTGAAAGTGAGGCAGTGTTGGGCCTTGAGAAGATGAAGAGCAGGAATAACCAGGTGAAGACCACGGACCACTACATGGGTTGTGGTCCTCTTCACAGTCCATCGTGCTTGTCGTTATGTAGTTTCTGTTGAAGGCATTGAAGAGTGGAAGAAAGTTGAAACCTAAGTGAAGACCACTGACCACTTCACGGGCCGTGGTCCTCACTACGGATCGTCGTTCTTGTCGTGGTGCATTTTCTAGTGATCAAGTTTGAAGGGAAATTTTTAGGAAGTTCCTAGGGAAGTTCACGGAAGGCTTTACGGTCCGTGAAGCCCTATACGGGACATAGAAGTGACCATAGAGCCACTCAACATTTCAGTCCTAGTTCGACTAGGACTCATTTTAAACATTCTATTTTGAATTACTTCAGGTCGTTTTTGTAGACATTACTCATTATCTCACGTTTGACTACAAGGAACACATTATTACTCTTAGTTTTCGATTTTTGGATTTTTAATTATTGTTATTAGTTGGAAATTCAGATTCAGACTATCAGATTATCAAAGTGATTGTTGATTCACCAATTATTTTCGTAAGTATTTCTCAGTATGTTTTCATCCCTAATTACTGATTGTTTATATGAAAGCATGAGTGGCTAAATACCACAACTATGGTTGTGGGATCTATGACGATATTCTAGTTGTGATTCCGTAAAACGAGTAAAAGGCAAACTGTGTCTACAACCTGTAGTTTTTAGCTTTCAATATCATTTTAGTATAGTGTATGCACGCTTTAGAAGAGCATGTATCTGGTATTTGTTCGAGAGAAAATTACCAGTTAGGAAAAGCTGAATTAAATTAACAAATTGGAGTTAAGGCTTGAGTTCGAGAGAAAAGATCTTTAACACCATATCATTTCAAGTGAGGTTCAATGTTAGTAACACTCTAAGTTTGAGGGAACATGAGTGATCATTATCTGATTAGTCTAAGAAGCATTTGATAAATTTCACTAGCAAGGATTCTGTAAACATTGATTTGCCTGCCACTCAAATTACGGGAGAACACTAGAACTAATGTTATGGTGAACACAAACCTGGTTTCTCTTAATTAATTGATTCAATCTTACAACGAAATAGTTTGTTAGTCTTGAGCCTGGATTTTGACTGCAAGTTTTGGTAATTATAACAATTCAACCATACCCAATTTACTTTCCATTGTTATTTGATTAGGAGATAGTAACAACATTCTATTAAGCGTGACAGTGAAACCTTATCTGTGAAGAAATTCTATGTTGGATCGACCTCAACTTTAGTTGAATTCTGTAAATTGACATCGACCGTTTACACTTCTTATTTGAAGTGTAAGTTTGGACGTTTCAAATTTTGGCGCCGATGTAGGGGAATTTCATATCAGAAACATTTTACTAGCTTTTATTCGATTTGTAGTTATATTTCCTAATTTTATGTTTTGCTCTGTGTTTGTGTCTCTTTCAGGTGTGTTCGATTGTGCATGCCCAACACTAGAAATAAAGGAGCCCCATTGCTACGTTACAATCCTGAATTTCAAAGAACTATTTGAAAGATGGTTAATGCACAAGAACTAGAGGCTCGGAGGCACAAACTGGGCTTAGAAGCTGAAATTGATGTTGCAAGGAATGTCCAGCAAAATGCTGGAATCAATCAACCTAGGCTAGGTGCCCAGTAAAATGCTGGAATCAATCAACCTAGGGCAATAGATGATAATAGAGGGTTGGAAGGATTAGTCCCTCCCCAACGCCAACCAATAGCCCTAAGGGGTAGAGCTCAACATCCAGCTTATATGATGTATGAAGAAGATGATGCTGACTTAGATGGAGCTGGAGCCACTGGAGCTATAATGTTACCTGCACTACCTCCAGGTGTTAAGTTCACCATCACCAGCACTATGATACAGTTATTAAACCTGAAAGGTATGTTTAGGGGTGCATCTGGTGAAGATGAAAATCAACACTTGGTGAATTTTGTGGCAATCTGCAAGTCACAAGAAATTCCTAGAGTTAATCAAATTGCGATGAGATTGAGGTTGTTCCACTATCCCTTACAAGAGAGGCAACAAACTGGTTGAATGGTTGAATGAGATGCGAGATGACTCCATTAGAACTTGGACAAAGCTGAAGAAGGCTTTCCTGGAATGATTCTTTCCAGAATCAAAAGAGATGCAGATGAAGGATGAGATTAGTACACACAAGCAACTACCAGGAGATGCAATGCATGATACTTGATGGAGGTTCAGCCAAAAGCTGAAGAAATGCCCCAACCATGATCTTACCGAAAGGCATATGAAACAGGCTTTTTATAGGTCTCTAAATTATGTTACTAAACATGTTGTTGATGCAGTTTGTGGAGGCTCATTTATGAGGAAGTCATTCTCGGAGAGCATGTAGTTGTTGGATGAGGTATCAAAGAATAACAGTGCATGGTACACAAAAGATGTGGAGATAGGAGAGCTTGGGTATACATTTGAGCTTTCAGTAGAACAGAGGAATAGAGAAGAAAAAAGGGACCAAGACATGGCGTACATGAGGACACAAATAGATCTACTTACAAAGCACATTGTCGCCAAGTCTGAAAAGGTAAATGATGTGGGACAACAAAATAGGTATGAGGATCGGGATATTGACCTTGATGAGGAAGCTAACTACTTGGGGAACCAAAGAGGTTTCCAGAATTATAACTCTGGAAATCAGGGTTACAATTTTGGAAAGGCAGGTCGGAACTATGCTAGGGATGGTAAGTATGATAGGCCAGCAAATAGAGATCAAGGAAACTGGCAGAAAAGAGATGGGTATAGGAATGATCGCAGTAGTGCTTATGTGCCCCCAGGTAATAGAGATCGGGCAAGTGGTAGTTCCAGCGGGTATAAACTGGAAGACATGATGGCTATGGTACTCCAGAAAGTTGAATCAACTGATACAGGGGTAAAAGAAATGAGAGGTGATTTCTCGAGCATGAGTCAGTTGGTGGACTCTCACACCACCTCCATTAAACAAATTGAGCAGCAGTTGGGGCAACTCTTAGCCTCACTGAATCAGACAAAAAATGGGTCACTACCAAGTGACACTATTCAAAACCCTAAGAAGGACGGGCACTGCATGGCCATCGCCACCAGGAGTGGTAAAGTTCTTACTAACCCTATTTCTGCAGGTACCAAACATGAACATGTCTTAGTGCAAGCTGACAAAGAGGAGGATGAAGCTGAACAAGTAGATGGTTTGGAGGATCCTCAGCTCAAAGCACAATCTACAAGAGGAAAAGAGAAAGAGGTTAAGGAAAACCTGTCTTTACAGCAGATTCCCAGACCACCTCATCCTTTCCCTCAAAGGCTCAAAAAGAAAGTTGAAGATGGGAACCTTACAAAATTCATCACCATGTTGAAGCAACTTCCAGTAAACATACTACTGGTGGAAGCCCTGGAACAGATGCTAGGATATGCCAAGTTCATGAAGGACTTGGTTACAAAGAAGAGAGTTGTAAGTCTTGATTTTACTAACGATGTTCTTCATTGCAGCGCCATTGCTACCAGATCTCTGGTTCAGAAGAAGGAAGATCTAGGTGCATTCACTATCCCATGCACCATTGGGTCAATTAAGTTTGCAAAAACTTTGTGTGATCTAGGATCCAGCATCAACTTGATACCACTAGCCATCTACAAGAAATTGTGATTGGGAGGTCCAAGACCTACATCAATGAGGTTGATGATGGCTGATAGATCCGTTAAGCTGCTAGTAGGAGTCATATGTGATGTACTTTTAAAGGTGGACACCTTAATCTTTCAAGCTAATTTAGTGATCTTGGATTGCGAAGTGGACTTTGAGGTTCCCATGATTTTTGGAAGACCCTTTTTGCCAGAGGAAGAGCTTTGGTGGATGTTGAAAGAGGAGAGTTGAAGTTTAGACTCAACAAGGATGAGGTAAAGTTCAATATTTACATGTCAACGAAGCAACCCAATAATATGAATGTGGTATCTACAATAGAGGTGGTTGTTGATGAGGACATGAGGGTACCCATAGAAGAGAGGATGGTTGTTGAAACCTTAGTTGCAGTGCTGATGAACTTTGATGCTAATTTTCGATCTGACCATATAGAGACCGTGAATGCTTTGTAGGGTATAGGAGCACACTCGTATGCTCCAAAGAAATTGGACCTGGACTTGAAAAACAGGCTAAGCCCTTCAGTAAAACGATCCATCGAGGAGCCACCGGTGCTGGAACTGAAACAGTTACCCAGTCACCTCAGGTATGTATTTTTGGGTACTAATAACACTTTACATGTGATCTTGGTTGTAGATTTAAATGAAGAGCAGGTGTAGGAGGTCATAAAGGTGTTGAGAAGGTATAAAAGGGCAATTAGATGGACCATTGCTAATATAATTGGAATACCTCCTGGTATATGCATCCACAAGATTCAGCTTGAGGAGTACTGCAACCCAAGCATTAAGCACCAGCGTAGGCTAAACCCACCTATGTAAGAAGTGGTTAAGAAAGAGATAATCAAGTGGTTAAATACTGGGGTGGTGTATCCCATTTCTGATAGTCACTGGGTCAGTCCAGTGCAATTTGTGCCCAAAAAGGGCAGTATGACTGTGGTGGCAAATGCCAAAAATGAATTAGTCCCACAAAGACCAGTCACTGGATGGCGAGTGTGTATGGAATACAAGAAGCTCAACAAGTGGACTTTGAGGGATCATTTCCCCATGCCTTTTATGGACCAGATGCTTGATAGGTTGGCAGGTAAAGGGTGGTATTATTTCTTAGATGGATACTCTGGCTACAACCATTTATCAATTGCTCCTGAAGATCAGGAAAAGACCACCTTCACATGTCCTTATCGCACCTTTGCGTTTAAACGCATGCCATTTGGACTGTGTAATGTAGCAGCAACATTTCAAAGGTGCATGATGTCTATTTTCTCAAATATGGTTGAGGACACTCTAGAGGTATTTATGGATGACTTCTATGTAGTAGGTTATACTTTTGATGACTGTTTGTTGAATCTTAGTAGGGCTCTACAGAGATGTGAGGAGGCCAATCTAGTGCTAAATTGGGAGAAGTGTCATTTCATGGTAAAGGAGGGCATAGTCCTTGGTCACAAAGTGTCGCAGAAAGGGATTGAGGTCGACAAGGCCAAAATTGAGTTTATTGAAAAGTTACCTCCACCTATCTGTGTGAAGGGTGTTAGAAGCTATCTAGGCCACGCTGGGTTCTATAGGCGTTTCATCAAGGACTTCTCCAAAATTGCACACTCCATGTGCAAGCTTTTGGATAAGGAGGTGAAATTTGTCTTTGATGAGGCATGTCTCAAAGCATTTGAGTGCCTAAAGGAAAAGTTGATTTCAACACTAGTGATCATTGGCCCAGACTGGGCAGAGCCATTTGAGGTAATATGCGATGCTAGTGGGACTGCATTAGGAGTTGTATTGGGGCAGTAGCACAACAAGATGTTTCATTCGATTTACTATGCTAGTTAGTCGTTGAATGGGGCACAACAAAACTACACAGTCATTGAGCAGGAACTATTAGCGGTAGTCTATGCATTTGAAAAGTTTTGAGCTTACCTGTTGGGCACTAAGGTGATAATTCATACAGACCATGCTACCCTGAGATACCTCATGGAAAAGAAGGATGTCAAGCCTAGGCTGATCCGATGGGTGCTACTTCTCCAAGAGTTTGACTTTGAAGTGAAGGATAGGAGAGGCTATGAGAACAAGGTAGGTGATCACCTGTCTAGGCTGGAGGCTGCAAAGAAGGAAGAGCTTAAGCTTGAAATAAATGATACATTCCTGGATGAACAAGTATTAGCTGCAACTCTTGACCTTATTCATTGGTTTGCTTATTATGCTAATTTTCTTGTTAGTGATCTAATGCCTGAAGGACTAACATTTCAGCAAAGAAAGAGGTTCATGCATGATGTAGGTAAGTATTTCTGGGACGAACCATATTTGTATAGGATTTACGCTGACAACATCATCAGGCAGTGCATTTTTGAAGATGAGATGCTGCACATTTTGTAGGCCTGCCACTCATCTCCAGTAGGTGGTCATCATAATGGTGCTCGAACAACCCACAAGATACTTTAGTGTGGATACTACTGGCCCACAATTCATCAAGATGCAGTGGACTTAGTAAGGAGTTGTGATGTGTGCCAGCGGCAAGGAGCAATCTCTCGGTGCCATGAGTTACCCATGACACCTATTCTGGAGGTGGAATTGTTTGATGTGTGGGGTATCAATTTCATGGGCCCATTCATGAGTTGTTATGGGCAGAAGTATATATTGGGTGCAGTGGACTATGTGTCCAAATGGGTTGAGGTCGTTGCTTTGCCTGAGAATGATGGCAAGAGTGTAGTTGGTTTCCTGAAGAAGAATATATTCTCAAGGTTTGGCACACCCAGAGCTATTATCAGTGATGGTGGTTCTCACTTCTGCAAAAAGGTGCTCAGTGCACTTCTAACCAAGTATGGGGTTAAACAACACAAGGTTGCTATGCCTTATCACTCACAGACCAGTAGACAAGTAGAGGTGTCCAATAGGGAAATTAAGGCAATCTTGGCAAAGACAATGAATGCCAACAGGACAGATTGGGCACGGAAGCTAGATGATGCTCTATAGGCATATCGGACAGCTTTCAAGACACCTATTTGTATGTCTCCATAACAATTGGTGTTTGGAAAGGAATGTCATTTGCCGGTTGAGCTTGAGCATAGAGCACTCTGGGCGTTGAAGAAGCTAAACCTCAATTGGAGCGAAACTGCAAACTTGAGGTTGGATCTGATCAATGAAATGGTAGTATTCCGTCTTAGAGCTTATAAGAGGTCGGCATTGTATAAGGAGAGGATGAAGCTATATCATGACAAGCATATTGAGAAAAGAAGCTTCACTCCTAGTGACTTGGTTTTACTCTTCAACTCCAAACTTTTTCTGTTTCCAGGAAAGTTGAGATCTAAATGGTCTGGACCTTTTAAGGTCACACAGGTGTTTCAATCTGGTGCTATTGAGTTGGAAAATGATAAAGGCGAGAGGTTCAAGTAACCTGCGTCACACTGCGATGTTAAATTGTGCGCTGCTTCGGAGGTAACCTAAGATGTAATTGTACTAGGTATTTTTCCATTTTTCCTTATTTTTCTTTATTTTTATGGAGTCACTGTGTGTTGATGTGTGCAAGAGAGAATAGGTAAAAAAAATGCAGAAACTGGTGCAGACTGACCTTCACGGACAATCTCACGGACCGTAGTGCCCTTCACGGGCACATTCACGGTCCATCAACTTGAGGACCAACCTAAGGAAGCTACTAGAAATTGCACGAAAAAAGGTTCATGAAAGGGTTCACAGTCCGTCAGAGCTTATATGAACTGTCTAGCCTCTCATGAACCTCAGGTACGAATTTCAGTTCCAAGTCAATGTCAAGGAAAGTTTCACGGACCATTAGGCCCTTCACGAGAAACTTTACGGTCCGTCATCTGCCTCAGGTAAGTTTCTTTGCTAATTCAGGGTCACGGATGGTCTCACGGACCGTGATGCCCTTCACGGGCAACTTCATGGTCCGTAGTCCACTACCCCGTACCACCAGCGAACTGACCCGACCCGCGCATTACCTAAATTAAAATTGAGAGTGTAGTTCTTTCCTATTTTCGTTCCCCTTTAACGGTTCCTAAAGAATCAAAGAAAATTCAATCTTCTAGAAATCAAAAATCCCTCTAAGATTCAAAACTCCTGTTGGGGTATCAAAGTTTGAGGCTCCGATCTATGTTCCCTCATGTTAAAAGGCGAAAGTTGGAATCAATTTTAAAGTAAGTTCTTCTTTTCACTGATTCATAAGTTTGATCTTATCGTTAGGCGAGTTAGGAGTACTTATAGTGCTCGAATTAAGAATAATCAGGTGATGAACGCGATTTATTGATGAGTACTTGTTGTGACCTAAGTGAATTAGGTGTTTTTAATTGATCTTGTGTGTGGGTTTAAAGCAGGGGGGTCTAATTTGTTGATTACTTTAGGTTGTGAAGTTTAGGTTAGTTAATTTAGTTGATTTAGAAGTAGGTCACTTCTTAAGTTATAGGAAGGTTGTGAATTTGTGTAAAAAATGGTGGTTAAGTGCTTAAATTCGTTGTTGGGAAGAAGGTGACTGACATTTTGTCCAAAGTGTAAGACCACGACAAGCTTTACGGACCGTGGAAGAGACCACGGACCGTGAAACTTGTCATGGACCACACTTGCAGTCGATCCATCACTCAGCTAAAGTTCACGGGCAGTATCATGAACCATAGTGCACTCCACTGGCCGTGAAGCCGTCCGTGAATATCCCTTTGAAATTTGGTTTCTCCTTTTGTGCATTAATTCTGCCTTAAAGTCATGAGAGGTTTCACGGACCGTGGTCCCGTACAAGTTTCCATAAGGTTTACTTGGTTGTAAATTTTGCTTTTTCTATACTTCAGTTATTTATTTGTTTTTTTATTATTCTGTGGCCCTTCTCGATGATAGATTGGGTGACAACATTCTTAAGGTAAGGCATCATGATGATATTACACAGGGGAAGTCTGAGTACCCGATAGTGTATCGTTTGATTGATTTTTGTACTAATTGGTGTTTTGTCTTTCAAGTACAATGGGTCCCAGAAGAAAGAATGCAACAAAACCTACCCCCTACTGCTTCTCAATTCGTAGGTCATGACAATTTCGAAGCTAGTGGTTCTGAGGTGCAAATAAATGTTATACCTGAAGATCACTCACCTCGAACCACTAGATAATTGACCAAAAGAGCTATCCTCCAGGACACTCCTCCTGATTCTGAAGAGGGTGGTGGTAGTTCTGATAATAGGGAGGACTTGAAAAGTCATTCTAATGCTACTGCCGGTAGCCAATCTGCTGATACATCGTGGGGCAGTGCAGAATCTGAAAGCGGTTCTCAGGACGATACAAACACCTCTCCACCTATGGTGAATACAGAATCTGAAACTTGAGTGCGAGAGGAAGTGGCTACTATAGGGATGATGAAGAGATCACCAATGATGATACTATGGTGATGTATGTAAACACCCATAAACCTAATCCTACACTGAGACCACAACTGATTGCCTGCTACAGTTCCATGTAGACTGTGAACTGGTCCAAAGAATTTTTCAACAGTGGGATTGCGAACAATACTGGCAGCTTCAGGAATCGAACAATCATACCTGAGACTAGGGTGGTAGTAGTTGATATCAAAGCATTCTCGGACATCTATAAGATATTTCAGCTCCAACAGTTTGACTGGATGGACAATGCACCTGGAGAATACTCTAGCCACCTGGAATGAGAATTTTATTCCTCTTATGCAGCTACATTGATGCATTTTGATATGGATACAAAGACCACGAAATGTGGATAGAAAGTCATGGCTATTACCTGGGGTCCACTCAACTCAATCATAGTTAAGGGAAACTCAATAGATATTTCTGAGGCTTCGATTAACAGAATATTGTACGGCCCGGAATACTCTGCACCAGCTTCAGTTGGACTTTTCAAGGGAAAACATCATGAGGTCACCAGTGATGTTACGATGGATGACCAGAATTCTTGAGAAAGGGTTTTACGTTGGATTGCAAAGCAGATTGCCATAGATGGGGAAAATGCAGTTTGGGTCACCACAACTCCAACACTCATCACTAAAGGTTCGTTGTCTTTTCCACCCAAGGTTTGGTGGGCTGTCATCTGAGCATAATTGCGATCGATAGCTAATGATAATACTTTGTCACCTTCTCTGGCCTCGTTGGTAGCCTATCTTATTGTTGGTTACCCGGTCAATGCGGGACGGATAATAGCAATCGAGATGAGATACAGGGCGCTAAATGAGAAAGCCGCACTTCATTTTCCCTGTCTGATAGGGAAATTATGTCAAGGAGCGAACATTCCTCCGAACAGCCTAGTTGACAGATGGGGTGAGGCATTCACACTCATCCAGGTTTCTAAAATCAAGGATGTCACGAACCATATCTTTGACGCAAGTCCTACCGCTGTGAGTACTTTAACTGTTGTTCTACATGTCCAAATTGACATCCCACATGCAAATAAAGGTCCAGAACAGGGAGAGTCATCACAGCCTTCCACAGAGGCACCACTACCTCCAGCTTCAGCCTCCCAGGCTCTAAGTACCTTTGTCACTATTCCTATTTTTCTTGAGAAATTAGTTGCAGATCAGCGCCAGACCAAGACATTGGTAGACCGGATTGTGCTTTGAATGCCTCAGCTGATAGAGACGAAGGTGTTAGCTGTGAAAAAAAAGATCAAAGATGAGGTGCAAAAAGAGCTGGCTGTCTTAAAAGACAGATTGGATGGTTTTAGAAAACCTTGTCCAAGATCAATTCTAGGCTGCTGGGTCAGTAGATACTGAAGAGTTCAAATCACAGCTGGCCGAGATGAGAACTTAGATTGCTAAACAGGCTGAAAAGCCAGTACAGGTACCTACTCTGATATTTTCTGAATCTTTAATACAAATGCTAAATCAGGCACCCTCCACTCAATCAATTGATGATCTTTGGGGAGAACCCCCCACGAGTAAGTCCGGTAAGAGAAAACACAAAGCTGGAGAACTTGATGTAGAGACCCCTACTAACCCAACCAGAGAGGCAAGAAGGCAAGAAAATAGAGCTCGTATAGCATCAAAGAGGGAAGCACGGGAAAAAGAAGCCCTTGAACAGCAACAACGAGATGCAACTTTAGTTGGATCTTCTGGTAGTGGAGCACATGCTCTGACTAGTGATGACCAACCTGATCAGGTCCTGAGTTCTGAGAGTGCACCCATTGATAAGGGCGCCAATGCTGATCCGACGACTGCCGCCTAGAGCACCGTAGGTATGATCCCTCATCATAGCCTATGTGTTTTATTGTTCTGTATCGACTTTCAAGGCAAAGTCTTTTTTATTTGTGGAGGGGGTGGTGAGCAACCTGCCATAGCTGTTCGAAAAATGGAGGTTGTCTCTGTGTATTACTGTTTTGGATGTTTTGTGTGTTGAGTTGTGCAACAGGTAATCTGTGAAAATTGGGGACTTGAATCTAAGTTTGACTGCTATGATCTTTAGATGACATATTAGATACTGATATGTTGAACATGGCTAATCTAACCAATTAATTGGTGAACCAAGAAACTGAAAAGAAATGCAATCATGTGTAGTGTGTGTGTAAGTTTTGATTGAAGTCTAACAATAGGAGCAGAAACTAGAACTTGCCTAAGTAGTCTTGCTTGAATCTGAGAATAACCGGATAGGAAAGGATCAGTAGGCCATTTTTGTTAAAACTAGTAAAAAGCCAATAATAAAACAACCAAATGAAAAGTTTATCACTTGAACCCAATTTGAGCCTTAAATCAATCTTGTTCTTACCCAACATATATCATATCCTTGGTTCTCCGAAGGTACGATATCACAACTGAGGCCAAAAGCCTAAGTCGAGGGTGATTGCAATCCGAATAGAAAGAAAAAGGGAAAAAGAAGGTTCAACTAGTGAGCTAACTGCATATAAAAATTGCATATAAAAAAAAGAACAGAAAAAGAAGAAAAGTAAAAGAAAAAGAAAATAATAGCTACTGGGTCGGGCTGAAATAAAGAAAAAAAGGGAATCACTCAGAAAAGAGTATGTGAAAACATAACTTTGGAAAACCAAGGGATTAGTCACTCACGAAACTAAATATCCATTCCCTGTCACCGAGTCTATGTTACAAGCCAATAAAGTCCTACAGTGATCCTATTCTGGGTGTTAGAAAGATAAAGCGTAGAAAGCAAGGGCAAGCCTATGCTAGTTTGTTGTTAGTGCTAGAAGTTCATTGAGAGCGTGAGCGTAGTACTCAGTCCCTACCATTATGAGCGAGGGACTTCTTTGGTGTGAGGACACAGTGGTTGCATTTAAAAGTAGATTGTGCGAGCTGATCATGATTGACTGTGAGTAATGAGATGTCATGTATTGATCCTTACATGTTAGATTCAGAGGTTTGGGATACAAATTATACTTGAAATAGTTGTTGCGTAGTGTCATAAATCTGGAAATGAATTGTGGGCTGATTGTATTTGTTTTTCTCATCACTTGAGGACAAGTAATGGTTCTAAGTTGAGGGTGTTGATGTGCCGCGAGATCGTGGCACATTTGATGCTTAATAACTATGAACTATTACTAGAATTAAGTGAAATTTTGGATTATTTGATGGGTTTGTTAAATGTGTAGGCAGAATCTGGGTTGTATAGAAAAGTAGAAAAAGGTAGAAAAAGAGCAGAACTGATGTTTACCAAAGTGAAGTTCACGGCCAACTTCACGGACCGTTAACTTCATTATGGTCTGTGGTTGAGCTCGTGAAAGTGAGGCAGTGCTGGGCCTTGAGAAGATGAAGAGCAGGAATAACCAGGGGAAGACCACAGACCACTTCACGGGATGTGGTCCTCTTCACGGTCCGTCGTGCTTGTCGTGGTGTAGTTTCCAGTGAAGGCATTGAAGAGTGGAAGAAAGTTAAAACCCAAGTGAAGACCACAGACCACTTCATGGGCCGTGGTCCTAACTACGGACCGTCGTGCTTGTCGTGGTGCATTTTCCAGTGATCAAGTTTGAAGGACAATTTTTGGGAAGTTCCAAGGGAAGTTCACGGAAGGCTTCACGGTCTGTGAAGCCCTATACGGGCCGTAGAAGTGGCCGTAGAGACACCAGACATTTCAGTCCTAGTTCGACTAGGACTCATTTTAAACATTCTATTTTGAATTACTTTAGATCATTTTTGTAGACATTACTCATTATCTGACGTTTGATGACAAGGAACACAATATTACTCTTAGTTTTTTATTATTGTTATTAGTTGGAAATTTGGATTCAGACTATCAGATTATCAAAGTGATTGTTGATTCGCCAATTATTTTCTTAAGTCTTTCTCAATATGTTTTCATCCCTAATTACTGATTGTTTATGTGAAAGCATGAGTGGCTAAATACCACAACTATGGTTGTGGGATCTATGACAATATTCTAGTTGTGATTCCGTAAAACGAGTAAAAGGCAAACTGTGTCTACAACCTGTAGTTTTTAGCTTTCAATATCATTTTAGTATAGTGTATGCACGCTTTAGAAGAGCATGTATCTGGTATTTGTTCGAGAGAAAATTACCAGTTAGGAAAGTCTGAATTAAATTAACAAATTGGAGTTAAGGCTTAAGTTCGAGAGAAAAGATCTTTAACACCATATCATTTCAAGCGAGGTTCAATGTTAGTAACACTCTAAGGTCGAGAGAACATGATTGATCATTTTATGATTAGGCTGAGAAGCGTTAGATAAATTTAACTCGCAAGGATTTTGTAAACATTGATTTGCCTGCCACTCAAATTACGGGAGAACACTAGAATTAATGTTATGGTGAACACAATCCTGGTTTCTCTTAATTAATTGAATCAATCTTACAATGAAATAGTTTGTTAGTCTTGAGCCTAGGTTTTGACTGCAGGTTTTGGTAATTATAACAATTCAACCATACCCAATTTACTTTCCATTGTTATTTGTCTAGGATATAATAACAACATTCGAATAAACGCGACAGTGAAACCTTATCTGTGAAGAAATTATCTATGGGATCGACCTCAACTCTAGTTGAGCTCTGTAAATTGGCATCGACCGTTTACACTTCTTATTTGAAGTGTAAGTTTGGACTATCAATCATCAATTCTCATACGAGGATACTTGTTCTTGATGGTAACCTTGTTCAACTAGCGATAATCTATACACATTCTAAGGGAACCATCTTTCTTTCTCACAAATGGGATCGGAGAGCCCAAAGGTGAGATACTTGGTTGACTGAAACATTTCTCTAAAAGATCTTTCAACTGCTCTTTTAACTCTTTCAACTCTACTGGTGCCATTCTATATGAAGGAATAGTTAAAGGACGAGAATCTGGAAGAATGTCTATACTGAAGTCTATTTCTCTCTCAAGAGGAACTTTGGGAAGATCATCAGGAAAGACTTCTCGAAACTCTTTTACTACTGAAACTGACTGAATATGAGGTATCTCAACACTAGAGTCATTAACTCGGACTAAGTGAAAGACACACCCCTTGGAAACTAACTTCCCTGCCTTAAGGTACGAAATAAAACAACCCTTAGGCACTGTTGAACTGCTCTTCAACTCTATAACTGGTTCACTGGAAACTAGAACTTGACTACTCGAGTTCTACAATCTATTGATGCATAACAGGCATGAAGTCAGTCCACACCTAGAATGACATCAAAAACTACCATGTCTAACTCAACTAAATCAGCCATGGTACTCTTGTGATTGATGGAAACGGGACAATCATGATAGATTCTTTCTGTTAGAATAGACTCACCATCAGGTGTAGAAACACTGAAGGCTCAAGAAGTTGCTCAAGAAGAACATCATAATTGAAGACTTGGATCATACCAGTGACAACATCTGGCGAATCCTCTTGCTCTCTGTGACTAGCGATAGCATAAAGACGGTTTCCTTCTCCGTCTGCCCTTGAAGTAGCTCATCTAGATGCAGCTCTATCTAGTGGAGCAACTGAAGAAGAATGGGCTCTATTGCCCCAATTACCATAACTTTGCCTATTCTTAGGGCACTCTCTCATAAAATTCCCATTCTGACCACACTTGAAACAACCAGTGGAGCCATCATGACACACCCCTTAGTGTCTCCTACCACACTTAGCACATGCAGGAGTCTCATTACCTCCTTGTGCCATACTACCTTGAAACTGTGCAGGTCTATATCTGAAATTCTGGGAATTCTGACTATTATACTCATATTTGTTTCTGGGTGCAGGTGCACTAGCAGATGATGGAGAAGGACCTTTCTGCTTATGTTGGAAAGAAGATCGGTTCACCTTACTCTTTTGCTGCCCGAATTCATTCCCTTATGTCTTAGCCCTCTTATTCTTAAAATCTTCTTTATCCCTCATCTTGTCCTCCTGAACTTGTTGCACATGGATCATTAGCCTTCTCCTTTTAACATCACTTCACTACCAAAAGACTTCTAAAAAGATATATCCCATACTTTTTGGGACTCATTACTATCTTATTATCAAACACTTGACTTGATTCCTCATCTCGTCATCTCCCCCTTAGGTCTAAAGCTTACACTTCAACCAGTGAAGCTTGGAGGATTCATCTATAAGAACTCATGAACTCTACAAGTATTAGCCACTTCCTGATGATTCTCTCTCTATTGCCCAACTTAGTTGGTCACAATTTGGTTGAATATCCGAATGGCCTCACGGAACTCATCATTGGTGACCTCTTCTTGGGGTTGCACTTCTTGTGCAATTAGGTACCCCTTGTTCCTGTGGTTCAACCTTCCTTCTAGCCAGACCACCTTTGACAGCTCTTCGTGGAGGCATGATCTGAAAGACACACACAAGCACGAATTGGAAGAAACTTTAAAGAGATTAACCCTATCGCACGAAATGAATGTGAAAAAAGTGAGATAGTTCTTAAATGTTGCAGCCTCCTAATTATAGATATGGTGCGCTTCACACTAATAACTAGGACTCTATAGAAACGACTTCATAGACTACCTGGGACTCTTGAATTCTGTGCTCTGATACCAAGTTTGTCACTCCCCGAGCCTACACCCTGGACGTGGCCAACACTCAAGAACCATTGATGGCCCCAAGCGAACCCTTGGTGTAGCTTACTTACTTAGCGGAAGACTTTACTCAAGATAAATACTTTTAAATTAATAACTTAACTGCTCAATAAATAACTTAGAATGTAATAAATAACATTCACTGCCAAAGTGGCAACTCAAGTCTCAACTTAACTGAAAAGGAAAAGTAAAGACTCATGAACTAACTTCTAACTCTGTCTATGAAGCCTCTAAACAACTGATATGGACGTCGGGACAAGACTCATGATATCCTAATGAACTAAATTACTGAAAGCAACAAGAAATATCCTCTGGAAAGCTATGAGGCTCACCAACTGACTCTGAGTGCTCAACCTTATCAATGAGGCGCTGGATGCCAATCCTGGTTACCTGCACCTGTATCATAAGACGATGTAGGCCAACTGGCATCAGTACATTGAATGTACGAGTATGCGAGTTGGAATGTTAAACATTACATAGGCGTGAAAAGCTTCTGAAAGAAACACTTACCTTGGCTATTCTCAACTTAACTCAACTGAACTGATTTCAATATAAAGCAGTGTAAATAAATGCAGTATAAAGAAAAGCTTTAAAACATGATTTTCAATTCTGTGTATTTAGAAATACAATAATAACTCTGTGTGTATGTAAAGATACAATTTGAACTCTGTTTGTATATGAAAATACAAATATTTCTGATGTATATAAAAATACAAAATATTGTTGTGGGAGTTTCTCTAACCGACAACCATCACTTAAGTGCTATCGTGATGATACAATGTTTTGCCTCACGCTGCCAGGGCCATCCTATACCTTGCCATGAATATAGAACCTAAACTACTAAGTGGATCCACTAGTCTATTCTAAAAAGCACTAAAGGAATCATCTAAAAAGTATAACCCTTTTCTACCCATGGTGGCTGTGAGTTGTCTGAACTCTCCCCTATATTGATGCTCAATACTACTGCCAAAATATGATACTAGCTCTTATGTTTTTAAAAAACATACTTCTTTCTGTGATTTGAGATAATTGCTCAAAACATAGCTCAAAGGCTATCTCGAAAATCAAAGTTTCCTCTCTTGCTTTATTGTGAATGCATTTACTCACTGAAAACTAGCCCAAAGGCTCTTTACTTAAAAACTAGCTCAAAGGCTCTTTACTGAAAAACTAGCTCAAATGCTCTTTACTGAAAAACTAGCTCAAAGGCTCTTTACTGGAAAACTAGCTCAAGGCTCTTTGGAAATCAAGGTTTCCTTTTCTTGTTTAAATATGAAAACATTTTAACTCTTTGGGAATACATAGTCCCCATATACTTTGAAGAAATGAACTTCAACTTTACTCTTTACTCAACTCAAAACTCAAGTCTTAAAACAAGGTTAAATCATTCTAAAAGACTTTTGGAAGACTTTGTGAACTTCTCTTGACTTGACTCTTAATTGATCTTAACTTGACTCTTAATTTCTCTTGACTTGACTCTTAACTAATCCTTGAATTGGATTATGGATTCAAAGATTGTGATTTGTGATAGGAAAGATCTCATGATGTTTAGGAGTGATTTTAGATAGTTAAACATGAGAAAAGATCAAGAAATCACTGTCTAGAAGCAATTCTGCAACGCGGAGATGCTTTAAATTATTTGGTCGCAAAATAACTTTTGAGGAAGAACACTCCGTGACACCCTGATGTTTTTTTAATCAACGACACGTCCTACAGTCCGGGTGGCTACGATCGTGCAATAGTATAATAACCCAACCAAGGGTTGGGATCGAGTCCCAAGGGAGTGGTTTTGAGAATTAATAGAAAAATAAAATTTGTTCTAACTAGTCATAGCTAAAGACATTAACGATTAAAAACATTGTAAATTAAAGGGGGACACAAGAGTGTCAATTAACAATGGGAGTTTTTGTCACCAGTAAGTAAGAACAGCAAAATAAACAAAGATTTCTAAATAATGAGAGGGGATTCTTGAAATGTGATCGGAATACGGGTTGATCTAAATTATTAGGTACATGCTTTCGATAGAAAATTTATAGAGTAATAGTGACTAGGCTAAACTTTACATGGGAATAAATTCTCTCTCGAGCAACTTACCCCATTTCAAACGGGTTTCTCTCGGACACCCACTTGCCGCATGAAGACCAGCCTACGCCTTACCCCACTCACTCTCTCAAGCTGAGTGTTAGGATATCGGACTAGGGTTCACTCTCTCGAGCTGAACCTCATGTCGACCCACTCCTTAGGCCATCAATCTAGTAGTCTTGGTTTCGTGACTTCTCTCTCGAGCAAGCCAAAAACACATAAATAAATTTGTATTTGCAACTACAAATTTGTTAAATTCATCCACAACTACTAGACGAAATCACCACTGAACTACATCTAATCTATCAACAAGCAAGACCCAACAACAATCTTAACCCATATTCGCTAAATCACACCCCAAGAATTGGGGGTTTTAACCACACATCAAGAGATAGAAATTTATATATAAATGAGCTTGCATTCAAATGGGTATGAAGATTTAAGTCTTGTTACAGGTCAAGAATAAAGAATCCAAGAGACCCAAGTCCAAATCCTTGGAGATGAAACCCTCTTCTTCTTCAAGTTTTCAAAACACTCTCAAACCCAGAGCAAACAAATAGTACTAAAAATTATATTAATTTGTTCTACACTAAAAATCTGATACTAAACTACAACTCTCAGCGAGTATTTATAGTTTTAAAAAATCTGTGCTGCAGCGGATCATTCGGTGACATTAGTCGGAATCGCCGAACAACTTGGCGATTCGCCCTTTGGTGTAGTTCATCACCGTCTTGCACCATCCTTCAGCATCGTCGTGCTCTGGGTCATTGGGCGACATGGTACTGCTTCGCGGAACTTCTCGGCGATACGCCGACTACTCCCTTTTTCTGCCGACTTGATCCTTTCCTTCAGGGGTCAGCACACTGGAACAAAAGGTGAAGTAACACCCTTCGGCAACTCGCCAAGTGGGCTCGGCAATCCTCAGTCCTTCATTTCTTTGTTTTTTCAGCCTTTTCGTTCCTTTTTACGGCGTAGTGTCCATGCTTTCCTTCAAACTTCAAATACCTGAAACTTAAGTGTTTTCATCAGATATTGAGATAAAATGACCATTTGAGGATACAATTTCTATTAAAATATAGCCCTAAATGAGTCCAATTTGTGGACTCATCACACCCCCTGCGATGCGGAGAAGATTTTGACAATCCTAAGGAACAGGTCCGCGGTACCCAGTTTTGCCCGACTTTTTCCTTCTTCGTTTTCTAGCCCTAATTCGCCTAGATTTGATTCTTTTTCTCAATATCTCTTTAGATTCAGGTACCCATAACTTATACACAAGAATCTAACTCAAAGAAACTCTAATAATTGATCTTAAACTCTCAAGAACTCTTCAATCTCATCCCAAATTCAAGAACAAAGCAATTCAAGAATACAACTCAAGAACATTAAATTCTCAATCTTTTTAGGACGAAATTACACTGAATAAAACACGTTTGGTGCGTGGGTGAACGAACCCAACATTGTGTGAACTCACATACCTTGTAGGGATCACCCCGACGAAATCCACAAGTTAAACTCGACGATCTTGACGAATCTTGCTTCTCTTCTCCTTTCTCCTCTTCTTTTCTCTTTTCTCCAAGCCCTAGCCTATTTTTGTAAAAGCATAAACTGATCTAATTCTGATTAGACCCTAACTTAATTACCAAAAACGAAGTAAAATAATTGGGCAAGGAAAAGACCAAACTACTCTTTCAAAATTCGGATTGGACTTTCCTTATTCCAATAGCCCAACTTCCAAAGGGTATAACTCACTCATACGAACTCGGAATTGAGCAAACTCAGCAGCGTTGGAAAGATCATTCCAAGAGCTTTCCTACCATATCTGGAAGTACCTCTTAACTCATCTTGAGCTAGAAGTTATGGCCGTTTGAAGTTGACCAAAAATCACTTTTTCCTAACTTAACAAAATTTCAAGATTTTCATTCTTTCCAAAAATGACTAATTCAAATTCTTAGCTTCTTCCTAGTTATTTCAAATTGCGAGATGTTATATTTTTCTTCTCGGAACTTCAACTTTCAAGGTAAGAGTGGCTTAAGGGTGAAGCAATTAAAACCTTTCCTTTATGGCCCAAAAATATTAATAGTGAATTTAATAATTTTAATTTTACTTAAAATAATATTGAGATTATAGAAAAATATGTTCAAAATTTATACTAAAATATAACACTTATCTACCTTTTACCAAATAATATTTTAGAACTTTGAAATAAATAACTCAAATCTTCATATTAATAAATGAAGTATTTGAAAGTGTACCAAATGATGGGTCATTTCTATTTTCAAAACATAAAAACTTGTCGAGTGCAATTTTATTGACATGCTTATATGTTTGTGGATATATATATATATATAATTGTAATTTAACGATTGTTATATTAGATTAATATGTTGTTCTATTTTAAAATTTAGAACCCACAAACATCAAATCATGGTTCCTCCTTTGATCTCTATATAAGGATAACAACTAAGAAGAAGAAGGTTTTCTACACTCTAAACTCTAATTTAGGGTTGTTCAAAACCGAACTAAAACCAATAATCCAAACAAAAAAAAAAGTTATTGGTTCATCGGTAATGGGTTATTAGTTTAACGGTTTTGATTTTTTTATTATCGGTTCTTAACGGTTTGAGGTTTTTTCTTAACGGGCTAACCGTTAACCCAATAATAAATTATATTTATACTATTTTGGTGTATAAAGTCCTTGCCTTAGAATTTAGTTTCATATTTTTTATTTCTGACAATCTCAAACTTTCGGTTATTCTACAATGTGGTAGTGTTGTTCTTTAGCAAGATACAATTTATCAACTCGTGTGCATGGTTTATTTGATTTATCATTATGTTTCTAAATGATTTTTAATTATTTATTTTTTGTGTCAAATCTTAACGGTTAAACCGATAACGATCAATAACCAATAAATCGATAAGTCAATATCTTAATGGTTCTTAACGGTTTAGGATTTTGAACCGACCGATGCGTAGCCCTATTCGAATTACCTTATTGTAATAGGAAAAAGATTTAAAATACCTGTGGACTATGGGAAAAGGTTAAAAAAAAAAATCTTGTTTTCACTTATTTTGCTAAAAATGTCTCTATATTCATCTTTTTTTATCAACTTATACCCTTCTTAAACTATGACAGAAATTTCCGAGTCACACTCTATTTATGTGGAGGCACAAATATATATATATGTTTTTTTGTTTTAAAAAAATCTTATTTTCTTTGTCTTGTATTTAAAATAAATTAATACACGTGTTTTTTTTTTCCTTATCTTACACTTAAAATTTTCTCAAATATACATAACTTTTTGAAGTTACTTAAGCTTATATCAAAAAATTTCTCAAACACACATTATTATTATTATTATTATTATTATTATTATTATTATTATTATTATTTGTCTTTTTTCATATTTTTTTCAATTGAATTTATTTATTCCTTATATTCAACTATATAGTTACGTAAATATATACAATTACTAGTTTATTGTGCATTAGTGGTTTGTTTGTTGTTAGTGTTTAGGATTTAAATACGTTATTTTCTGGTCTTTAGGCTACAGGATTAGTGGAGTGGTTTAGATCAGAAAAATTAGGAGTAATTGATGTTTTCTGTTATTAATATAACTTTGATCTATTTAAGAACTTGTAATTTAGAAATAAAAAATCACTTCGACTTGCAGATTATTTCCCTTTGATTAATGTCACCATAGAGGAGATGAAATCCTCTCTAATAGATCAGTTATTTTCCAACGTACCATTTCAAGAAACATACTTACCTAGATCACTTGTAGTACCATCTTTAGTTCCATCAAATGATTTCTTCGCAAGATTGAATGGTTTGATCCAAAAGCTAGAACTCAAAGATTTCACTGGCAAAAGGATAGAAAATCAGATTGACACTCATTACTTTGGACATCATTTCAATATGTTTAATCATTTCTCGGATAATGGAAATCATCCCAATGTACAGAATTCAAATGAATTGCTAATGAAATTCAATGAACCACTTCAAGAATCATATTTACCTCAACAATACACTCTTTGGTTGTTTGTTGTTGAGCACTGCTCGATGCTATCACCTCAGTAGTTGGATCGCCAATCTCATCAATTTCAACACCTTCACAAAGTTGTTGCACAGCTTGCATAAATGTGGCATGAAGATCCATCCACCTCGATTTCAACACCTTCACCAAGTTTTTGCACATCTTGTATAAATGTGGCATGAAGATCCATCCACCTTGATTTCAACACCTTCACCAAGTTATTGCACAGCTTGCATAAATGTGGCATGAAGATCCATCCTCCTCGATTTCAACACCTTCACCAAGTTGTTGCACAGCTTGCATAAATGTGGCATGAAGATCCATCCACCTCGATTTCAACACCTTCACCAAGATGTTGCACAGCTTGCATAAATGTGGCATGAAGATCCATCCTCCTCGATTTCAACACCTTCACCAAGATGTTGCACAGCTTGCATAAATGTGGCATGAAGATCCATCCTCCTCGATTTCAACACCTTCACCAAGTTGTTGCACAGCTTGCATAAATGTGGCATGAAGATCCATCCACCTCGATTTCAACACCTTCACCAAGATGTTGCACAGCTTGCATAAATGTGGCATGAAGATCCATCCTCCTCGATTTCAACACCTTCACCAAGATGTTGCACAGCTTGCATAAATGTGGCATGAAGATCCATCCTCCTCGATTTCAACACCTTCACCAAGTTGTTGCACAGCTTGCATAAATGTGGCATGAAGATCCATCCACCTCGATTTCAACACCTTCACCAAGATGTTGCACAGCTTGCATAAATGTGGCATGAAGATCCATCCTCCTCGATTTCAACACCTTCACCAAGATGTTGCACAGCTTGCATAAATGTGGCATGAAGATCCATCC
>JAJOOR010012189.1:0-27288 GCA_036250505.1 Solanum acaule
TTTCAGGTATATGATCTTAGCCAGATATTCTCCTCTATTTACTTTAAGCGCTATGCTGGGCTCTCAAAATCACAACAAGTTGAATGGAATAACCGGTAATTAGTCACCCTTTTCTCCTCATTTTTACTATTCTTTGTCATGGTCAAGTAAATATAAAGCTTCACTTATGGTATAGGTCCATATCTACAGTTCATGCAATATTCATTACAGCCATGTCACTGTTCTTGGCATTCTGGTCAGATCTTTTCTCTGATGATCAGCTGTCTGGCCTTGTCATTATGCGGAGTTCCACTTTATCAACCTCTGTCTTGGGGGTGAGTGCTTTGTTATCCACTGATGTTCTTGTTTACCTGTCACTATTGGTTGTGTAGACAATAAGGGAGCTGTTAAAATGGCGACTAATTGGTATTATATTTGTTGGCAGAAATAAGGAGATGTATAATCTCAAGTTGGGTTCATTTTGGTTGCATTAGTGTATTTAACTTTGGTTGTTAGGCCTTTTTGAGCTTCACTGAGCTGTGATCTTAGTTAAAGTTATCCATCCATACTTCTGTTACAACAACATACCTAGTGAAATCCCACAAGTGAGGTCTGGAGGTAGAGTGTACACAAGCCTTACCCTTACCTCGTGGAGGTAGAGAGGTTGTTTCCGAAAGACCCTCCACTCAAAGTGAACTATTTTAGTTAGGGGGGGTGGGGTATTCCGAGAAATGAACTCGACACCTCTCGCACCCTTATCGAGAATCATTACCACAATGTAGGGCAATCTGTTACATTGCTGAAATTTCTAATAGTTCTAGTGAGCGTCCTTTCTAAGACGCACATTACTGGAGGTTGTCATATTTGGTTCAATTCTCACTTACATGCATTTCTTGACAAGTAGGTTGTCAAAGGTTTAAAGAGGTAATTTGGCTGCTTTTGTATCTACTTCACAACAAAGCTCCTTTGCTATTGCGTGTTCACCTTTCTGATCTAACACCAGAAATGGTGGCCAGGGATCATCTTCTCAATAGGATAGGAAGAATCTAGGTTGTTGTCATTGTAAAATGAGTTGTCCAGCTGGGGTTCCTTGTATCCTCTCCCCTTGTTTGTCCTCCTCATCTAATTACTTTTCTCTTAAAAGGCTGAGGCGCTTAAGCCAGTGAAAGTAATTCTTCATCGTTTTTAAATCTATTTTCTGGTCAAATTACTTTGCATTGTCACATTGCTTCCATTGATAACTTTGCCCAAAGCTTTGTTTATTATCTCACATCTGAATCACCCAGTACTCACGGTTTAGATCAGCATGTCACTTGTTTTTCCTTTCAGTGATTTTACATACAGAGAAAAGAGAGAACATAAGTTAGTTGGTCGAAGAATTAACAAAAGTAGAAAACCATTAGCATCGATGACTTGAACCCTTGACCACATACTTTTTTAACTTATTTCAGAAGTCAAATAGTGGGAAGTTATTTTGCATGTCATAATCTTTTATTAGCGGAAAACAGTAGCTGCTATGATATATTTGTTGGACTGAAAAATAACCAAACTGATTCTGTATCTTCTAATGTATTCTGGTTATGAGCGGGATTCATATGTGTGAGTTGCCCAAAATTATATTAGCAGGGGTCATGGTAGTTTCTCTGTGGCAGTTAAGGTCTAATCATGGCATCATAAATATTCTTCAATTTTTTCTCCTGTCAGTAGTATAATTGCTACACCAATCCAGTGTCTTGTTTTCATCTCATTCAGATTCTGGGGTTGAATAGATTTTCTTTCCAGCCTTCTTTATTGATGTAGTCGTCCTAGTGTGTCATACATAAACTGCTTGATGAGGTATCTTTCAAACTGAGTATAACCATTAAGCCAGTTATTACATGGAATTAGGCCGACATCTTTGGGTAAGTAACCTGTTTGAGAAACGTAATAGCTTCAGATAGAACATTTATTTAGGTGAGGTGTAAAACTGATGCCATATATTGTTTCAAAGATGCAATTCTCAGAGAATGTTAATCTCGAAACTAGTGCTGTATCTTTCTTTGTTTTTATATGTTCTGAAAGCTTATAATTTATTTTCATCGCCATTTATGTGTTCTGTACCAACACTTGTTTCTTTTGTAATAAGTTTTAATGTCTTCTTCATAGGTTTCTGTGGGATATTTTCTCACTGATCTTGCTATGATCCTTTGGTTTTATCCTTCTTTAGGTGGAATGGAATATGTAAGTGCTGCTTCTTGTTTTCCTTCAATTTAATTTAGACTTGGTTTGGTGATTGACATATTCTTTTTTCTTGTGCAGCTGGTTCATCACCTTCTCTCTTTGGTGGCACTGTCATATGCTATGTTGACTGGTGAGGCTCAGTTTTATGTGTACATGGTTTTACTTTCTGAGGCAACTACCCCGGGGATCAACTTGAGATGGTACCAATAGAAATATCAAATCCCACCCTTGCTTCTTTACGAGTTATCTTCCATTTTCTTGAATCGATCCTTTGTTTCTTTATAGGTATCTTGATGTAGCTGGATTGAAAAAGTCGAAAGCATACCTGATAAACGGTTTCATGATGGTGTTTGTTTGGCTGGTATGTTAAGTATTAGCTATAGTATCTATCTTTATGCTGTCATGACCGATCGAGTAGACTTCTTGTCAAGTTTTTGTAAATGCTAAATCATAGATGGTTAATTGCAGGTTGCCAGAATTTTGGTATTCATTTACGTGTTCTACCACTTCTACGTCCACTACGATCAGGTAATGTTCTAAATAATAAACGACTGCTTAACAGAAGCATCAAATTTGGTCAAGAAAATGGATTAATTGTGTGCTTTGTTTCATCTTTCGGATTGAAAACAGGTTATGAAGGTGTCTTCATTTGGGATTTTCTTGGTATGTGTTGTGCCATTGTTACTTGCTGTGATGAACTTGGTTTGGTTCTGGAAGATTGTCAAAGGACTTAACAAGACTTTAGCAAAGAGGAACTGAAGTTTGGACCAAATTAAAAATCCCCTTATCACATATTCAAATACCTCAACTATTCTCCTTGTGTACATAAAAATTGAATACAATTGATTTGCTGTTTTCAACAGGAAAATAAATGTTCAATAGATAATATAGACGAAAATGACGCATAAGAAAGCGTTCGGCTCCAAAACACACACTTTTTGAGCACTATATACCAAAAATTATCCTTCTCTAAAAGTACAGACCAAATGGACATTTCGCTTATTTATGGGCGAACTGTGACAAATGAACTTAACTCAGTTACTTCTCCCAAAGGTCAAAATATATCCCATAATTGTTTTATTAGCTTTTCATTAGAGCTATATCATATCTAGTTTTTAGGTGTATATTGTGGAGTTTATTTGATACATAAAATCTGAGTCTTCATCAAAAGTACAAAAACAATTGATTTTTTTTTTCATAAAGTGAATTTTACTATTTATTTGAGAATGACGGAAAACAATGATTCTTCTTATGACTGATTTTTCTACATAAACAATATTTTTGTGCCAATGTCTATTTAAAAATTTAAATTTTTGTTCACGTTGAATTATAATTGACTCGAACTCCCACTTAACTCTTTTTTTTTTTTTGGTACTCTTATTATTGAAGAAATTCATGATTTTAATTATTAAAATAGAGCTCACAATACACTTAAAATTTAGATATGATATAGTTTACATAAGAAGCAAATAAAAAGAATTATAGTTCTTGTGGGCGAACTAACCTTAAAATTTTTGTTATGTATTTTGACTTTTGGGATAAATAGACGGAGTTAAGTTTGTTTGTTGCAGTTCGCCTATAAATGAGCAAAGTGTCCATTTTAATCTATTTTTTTAAGAAAGGTCTCTTTTAATATGTCGTGCTCAACAATAAAAAATCCGTTTTGAAGCAGGATTTAATAAAAAATCTGAAAAGAATAAAATAATACATCTTTTTTGGATCAGTTTTTTTTTCTATTTAGAAAAAATGTGTGGAGGAAGGAACAAATAGTAAGAATTAAATAATTAATCGACTAAAATTTATTTGTTCATGATTCATACAAAAATTACTGGGCGCGTAGATACAAATGCCAGCGTTATTGATATCCCACATTAATGTATATAAAATACAAGATTAGCTAGCTAGAGGGACTACTCTATATTACTTAAGGATCGTTTGATTGGTGAGATGAAATAGATAAAATATTTTTGTGACTAAATAATAACTATTATCAAACGAAGAATAAAATAATCTCATGTCATAGAATATCTCAAGATTATTATCCTCATCCCACCAATCAGATAATCGTAATTTTATTTTAACAATAGAAACATGAAGAGATAGATAAGTCTAGGTTAACGTGAGGATCGTCCTTCGTAGATTTCAAAACTTGCTTTGTGGAGGAATCATTTTGGGAATTTTGATGATTATAATCATTCAAAGGCCAAAAATTGATCTCCCTTTCATGTGGAAACTCACAAATTTCACTACTAATTGGACCACCACCATCATCTTCTTCTTCCTTTGTCATTCCACTACTTAAACTTCCTTGTGCTTCCTGAATTCACACACAAAAAAATATAATATTTGGATTCGAGATTTAACCTCTATGAATTTAACTTTAAGACGATTTTAGTATTAAATTTATTGTATTTATAAAATGGAAAAGCATATAAAAAAAAAAGAAGCTTTTGAACTATGAGAAAATTAACAAAAATGCGTTCAGTTAATAGTTTGGTCCATTAGGAAATATTTATTTTTGACCCATTAAGTAACATAGCGACATTTTTGGACCAAACTATTAACGATAGAGAACATTTTTAGACAAAAATATTGAGGGAATTTTTGTTCAATTTTACATAGCTAACACCTTTTGCCCTTTTCTGTTTATAAAATTATGAATTCTGACCTTATACTATTTGTTGCAATGTTAGTGCATTTTAAAATATAAACTTATATTTAACGAGTGGACTCCACCCAATAAAGAGGGTAAAATGCTCCTCGCTCAAAATAAATAAATTTGTTTCTAGTATTTGAGCTCGATCAAGATTCTTTAATTAAGGGTAAAACGTTCCTCGCTCAAAAAAAATTTGTTTCTAATAATTGAACTGATTAAGACCTTTAATTAAGGAAAGAATCCCAATCTAAGACCTTTAATTAAGGAAAGAATCCCAATCATTTCATGCGTCAATAGTAATGTAACCTAAGTTGTCTTCACATTAAGTATTGGAAACAAATAACTAGAAATTAAGGAAAATCATCAAATTACCTGGTAGTCATAGCAATATATATTATTTTCAGCAATATATGCATTGATTATTGCTTTGTAATTGGGGAATTTATCACTTCCAGACTCTATCTGTATGCTGCTCTTTGAAGGACCATGTTCTAATATTGTTTCACACACATGCCTGCAAAAGTGTAATAAAAAATTAAATGACATCAACATGATTGAGTCGCCTTTTTTGAGAAGCGTTTTGCTACTAACGTCAGACTTTCTAGCACATATTTGAATTTAAATAGACGTTTGACCGTAGAAATCAAATATTTTTCTTTTCTTCTTCTTTAATTTCTTTACAAAAAAAAAGTGACAAATTAGGTAGAAATATCATCTCAAAGCCTATGGAAATATTTACATTAGAGTTGATTAATTGTAGTTTAGCTGATTCAGTGAACACTAGCTGGAATATTATTATTCATAACCAAAAGTCATAGTGTTTTGGTAAGCTAATAATGCAATAATTAATGAATGCATTTATCATCTAGGTCTTTCCTTCTGCAGTCAAATAAATGAAATTTAAATTCATATATTGGGAAAAAGAAAAAGGAAACACTAATGATTTAAAAAAATTAAATGAGTTTGCGATTCCTAATGTATGTGTTATTTTCTCCCTCTTTTTTAATATTTAGTTTTGAATTATAGTATATATATTGACTTATGACAAGTCTTTTTTTTTTTTTTTACTCGTGCTGTGTTTGATATTCATTTTGAGACTTGATTTAATTCAGATTCTCACCATATATATACGTATTGAAAAGGGAAGAAGCGCTCCAATCCCTATAAGAATATTTTTATTCTAAAAGCTCGAACTCGAGATTTCTGATCTAGATTGTAGAGATATGTATATATTTAGAGACTTACTCATATGGGGAAGACCATGAAAATTGTGGTGTCTCTTCATGGAAGTTGTTCACAGACTTAACAATATTGAGGTTGCCTCTCTCCTTCAAGTTTCTGTACATCTGATTTTCAATTATACATCAAACAATTAATTAATTAACATAAAACACAAAAGTGTTTTCTTTAATAAGGAAGTTATGCATGGCTTAGAATAGAACAGCTCATTAGTAGACTGGATTTCAAACTTTTTAAGTTTTTTTCTTATTTAGTAATAGTAGGGCACTAGGGCTTCATATATACCTAACCTAATCACTTATCTAATTTTAAGCATCATTTGCTAAACTAAAAGTCTATAACAATCCTCTCCAATATTCCGCAAATTCATACGATATTCATAAAGAGATCAAAATATGTTAGACTCTTCTTGATAATTAAATACTTCAAAAAGATTCACAAGTCTAAATTATTCTAGTTCGAAAAATACGCCACTAACGGCCCTTGAATCACGGAGAAATCCTAATCATCCTAGTTCGAGAAATACGTCACTAATGACCTCCGAATCATGGGGAAAATTGTGAGATAAAAATCAAAGGAGAAACAGAATTGTACCCATATTATTTTAATTATATATTCTTGTTTCTTGAAAAAAAGTCTATAATTGAAAAACAAAAAGAAAACAAACACACACAAAAAAAAAAGGTATATGGAATATTTTCTGAAATAAAATTACCATTTAGGTTGTTATATTCCAGGAATTAAATTAAAATTTTGTGTACATACTTATTAACTTTCACTCAAAATATGCATTCTTAAGTTTAGATCAAGTTAATTAATCTTCCCTTTTATGCTTTGAAAAATTAATATGGTATGTCAGACTTGTTATTAAAGAAATCAAATTGCAAGTGTCGACATAAAACATAATATAAACGTGCTTCAATATTCCTTCATTTTCTTTATTTCTCTTTTCGAAAACATCATGATTATATTTGTACTCTTGAAACCTTTATTTTCAAGAAAAGGAATAGAAAAATTCTATTTTAATTAACAAATTTCAAATTTGATAATGATATACATTACAATGCAAAACTAGAAAGAATAATAATGCATGTATTCTCAAACAATCATCCAAAAATATTTATATCAAACAATCATCCAAAAATATTTATATCAAACAATCATCCAAAAATACACACTAATGAAATCTCACTATTTTCTCACTGAAATATGTTGAATGGTTATTTTCATAGATATTTTGATTCAATCGACGAGAAAAGAAAAAAATAATAGTGTATTCACACAGAAAAATTAGAAAGCTTCACAATATTTCAGTGAGAATCTGTTTCTTACCATATGTTATGCTAGTGAGCTAGTTCGGTTAAAAACATAGATAGGAAAATCATGTTTTATAAAATAAATTTCTCAAGATTTGCGGTCGAGAAAAGACTCTATATTTCTAGTTATAACATTACTTTTGAAGGATCTGACACACACCCTTCATCCCTTAATATATCTTTTTAAGAATCAATTACCTGGAGATGGCTTTTAACATGAGAAATCTTCAATCCCTTTACTGCCATCATCTGTTGAATTCTCTTTGGAGTTGCTTCTATCATATTAAATAAAAAAAACAAAAAAACCATTACTCCTTAATTTCTTACTAAATAGCAATAGATCATCATAATTAACTACTAATTAATCATCCCATATTAAATCTCTTTCTATATAGCCAAAAACATCAAAATTAGAAAGGAAAAAACATATTGATCAAGAAATAAACAACTAAAAAAATATACAATTTTTTTTAATTGGAAAACTTACTATGTCCTCCTCCAAGAAGTTGAACAGCTTCAATGAAGAGTTCATGAAGTTGTGGTGTCCATCTAAGTCTAGGTATTGATGATTTCTTGTATTGTCTAACACCTATTTTTTTACAAAACTTTTTTTTCATTTTTGAGAAATATTTCATCAGCAAAAAAGATATAAAATCGATTGGCCAAATTTAATTGGAGTGTGTGTATATATATAGAGAGAAATATATAAGGTTGGAACCATAAAAAGAAAGAAGAGAATTACGGCTATGTAGAGTCTGATATTTTGGACTTTTCTTAGTCTCTCTGTGGACTTTCCTAAATATCCACAAATTCCTTACCATTTCCTCCCCCACCCCATCCCAATCTCGGGGTTGGAGTTGGACGAATCTGCTTTATTGAAAAATTACATTGTATAGATAAGTTGAAAATACATTTTATGTATGTGTATACGATATTGAATCCTTTTGACTTTGTTCATTTATTTACTTCTCTTTTTTATTTTGAATCATCTTATTGAATATAATAATCGTTACTTGACTCCTAAAGAAACGACAAAATGTTTTTAAAAAAAAGATAATATAAGGTAAAATTAATGTATTTTCTTCGTTTCAATTTGTTTGTCTTAGTTACAATATTGACCATCAAAAGATATTTTTAAATATTTTGAATTGTTAATTGTATAGTGATTTAAAAGTAGTAGTTTTTATGTAGTTTCTAAATATGGAAGTCTTATTTTTTTTAAAAAAAATTAAAGATTATGTAGCTGAATTCACACTATACAAAAAATTAATTAATCTAACCATCGTACTTGAAATTATGCCAAACACATTGAAACGGTGGAAGTGTTAGGGAAAGAATTTTTCTTTACGAAAAGACTTCTACATATGTCATTTAATAATTAAAGACTTTTGATATTTAATGTATACGTACCATATGTATAAATTATAATATAACTTTTTCCACCATATTTACTTTTAAATTTGTTTTGAATACGTAACACGGAATTAAGATACATTGAATATTAAGGCATTACATTAATTTTCTTGGTCCCAAATAGAGATATGGGAAAATGCATCTTAATAATTCTCTTAGCCACAATATAATGCAAACTTAAGACTTAAGAATGTTATACTTAAATCTTTGAAATTTTCAATTCAATCTCAAAGGAAAAAAAAGCCTATTCAATATGAACATAGATGGATTATTAAATTTTAATCTTAATTAAAAGATAGATATAATATGGATTGAATGTACTACCAGTATTTCTTCATTAGTTCATTTTAAAAATAATTATTTTAAATATGAAAATAATATAACTTTAAACTTTTCATTTAAAAATTTATATATCCAGTCAAATATTATGTCATACTTAAAAATCCACTGGTTTTTTTTTAAATAAATGTTGCTTTATTTTTGTTTTTTAAAATTTTATCTAAGTCATCTACGTTAGTCAAATAAATTGAAACAGAAGAAATAATAGTCAAATAAAAGTTGTAGTACTATTATCAATTACTCACCCAAAAGAAGTTCATTTGAGGAACTTGCATAATTTAATAGGAAAAATTATAATTAATTGATATGTAATGAAACACAATGATTGTACGTCAACCGGAAACCTAGAATAGTAGAATATAAATGTCCTCTTATATTTGGTGTTCTTATTGATGTATATAATGACAAAATAAAGCAAGAATATTGAAAAAGAAAATATTTATTAAAAAATAGTTCTTTGAATAAAAATATAACATTGGAATTTTTTTTTTCGTTATCTTAAATTGTTAAAATAATAATTATTCTTGGGACAATTTTTATATTTTCGTTAAAACAATGTACTTATTTTGAAACAAAGAGAGAGTAATAATTCAGATGCGGAACCAGTATTAGGGGTTTGAGGTTCTAAATTTCCTTCCCCTTCCTTATTATTGAGCTGTCAATCAGTTTTATTAAGGGTTCACAAGTTATTACTTAATTTTCAAGTATAAATATATGATCTATAAAAAAGCTATTGGGTTTGGGTTCATCCGAACTCACGAACCTCACCTAGCTCCGCCCCTAAGTAATATCAAAGGTATCTTGATATGATAAATTGATAAATTTTTTGAGGTAAATATTTTTAGTAATGTTAACGATTAATATAAGATGGAGTGCAAATTAATTGGTTGAAAGGTGTGAACCAATTAAAGGAAGTTTTGTGTTGTAGTAGTATTCTTTTTTAATGAATAAATTGTCGTGTCAATAAAAGACGGTGCCTACTTTTGGACCCCATCTACATATATATAATTGGTCCTCATCTTATTATTATTATTATTATTATTATTATTATTATTATTATTATTATTATCATTGTTATTATTATTATTATATGTTTATATGCCGTGTTCAACACAATTATAAATTCTTTGCCAAATTCAATGTTAGCATGAAGAAATTTTAAAAAGGTGAACTTGGAATTTCACGAAAGCTACTTTTGGAATTATTTTAAAAAGATAAAGCTCACTTGTTAGTGTAGCATCATCTACCTCTATAAATTATGTTATTTAGAGACGGAGTCAAAAATATTATTAAGGATTTCAAATATAAAAAATAAAACACATTAATTGAAGAGGAAAAAAGAAGTTAAAATATATGCAAGAAAAAAAATTAATTATGAATAAACAGTATAAGGTTTTATTGAAAGGTATTTAAATGAATCCTTTAGCTCATCCCCTAACTTTTAGTGTGTATGGTACGAAGATGGAAAGTATTTTCTAGAAAACTAAGTGGGTTTTTATTTATTTATATTTTGTATATAGGTAAAACATATTATATTTAAAAATAATATTTATATATAATTTAGATAATATTATCGGAGGTGAGGGTCGGATAAGATATGCATGTGGGATGGAGGGAATGGGCTATGGGGAGTGGGGTGAAGGACGCAGTCAATATATTAAATTTCAGTTATGAACTTGTTTTCTCTATTCTCACTAAGAAAGACATTAACAAACTTATTTTCTTGCAAAAAAAAATAATTCTAAAACATTTTGATCAACAATAAAAACCAAATTATTTTTTTTCCTATTTACCTAATGTTAGTTAAGTATTAGTTTCTTGGTACATACACAACACGCATTCCACATTTTTGGACCCTTTCGTGAAAACGAAGATACTTTTTATACGAATAGATTATTGAAATGATAATTATAAAATAGTATATATTCATATAAAAAATAGAAATAGTAACATAAAAATAGTATATGATATTCCCTACAACATATTAAAATAATATAACAACAATAGTGTGGATATATTAATTTAGTAGCTCGCCGTAGTTTGCACTTCGCAACTTTTTTGAATATTTTTGGATGAGAAATGCTTAGAGAATCATCACATGTCAAGTATACAAATTAAAATAGATTAATATCACTGACCTAATAAAAAAATATTCCTGCACATGATTTTATTTGATTAAATTTTTGTAATTTATCATTGGTCGCTTACAAATAATTTATCAGTTTACTGAATCGATTCACTCAATATAGATTAACTTATGCATACAATCTTTCACTAGCAGATGATCATCACTCAATATAGATTAACTTATGCAGACAATCTTTCACTAGCAGATGATCATGATTTTTCACTACTTATATCAGCATGTTCACTTTTGATATCTCCAGATCTTATCACCAAATTTTTTTACGAGTGACGAAATGTTCCGCTACTAAAATAGGATTTGGAAGCATAGAGATGTTTGGTAGCAAATAATTTATCAAGTTGGCTAAGTTTGTGGATGATATCGAAAATGGGAACACAACATTCTTTTCTTCATTAATAGAAAATTTTCCTTAAAAGTGGAAGTTTATTTTATTCTTTTTTTTCCCATATTTTTCATGTCTCTAGTTGTGTGTACCTTATGTTATAAGATTAAGAATAAAGTCGTTGGTTTAGGTGATCATTTAATGTTTGCAAGAAAATTAAAGAAATAAGTCATGTTTGGACGTCCAACATGTAGAAGAGACTTCATCTCACATTAAATGCATTGTATGAATTGTTAAATAAGTGACATTTGACTAAAATAATTGGTTCGTGTTACATATGTTTCTTAGATGTGTAGTGTACTATTGCTCCTTGAGAAAGAGAGTATGGAGATTTACCGATATTATATGTAACGGTATATTCAAAATTTTCATGAAAGGAGTTGAAAATAATAATAATATGGTGCTTAGGATTTAAGTTTGAAATCCCAAGTGAATTTTGAAGTCTATATATACACTAAAAGAGAATACCTTATATATTCAATATAACTTTTTGCTGAGAGGGTTCGGGTGAACACATTCACACCTAGAGGCGGACACACGTACGTTTGAGGAAGTGGGTGCACGTGCATCCATTAACTTCGTGAAAAAATATGTATATATACATGTGTATACTTTAAAGAAGGATCATATAATTAAATGTGAATCCCGAAATACATGAATTGGGTTGGTGCGTTGGTCCAACACTGATTAGTGTGCTTAGGTTGAGACCATCCAATTATCATAGAGTGAACTATGTTATATTTTTATTTACTTACAGACCTTCGATTTTATACTTGTTTGATAACATTTTCTAAGGAAGTGTCGTCGATGCTTCAATTAACCCACATCCGCCTTTAACAATACCTCCATTACCTTTAATTTCTAGATTCACCTCCGTTCACACCTTCCTAGATCTGTCACTATATGTATGTCAAAAAGTCCAAAAAGAAAGTTCGATCATGTGATTTTGAGTACTAATGCTACCTACCACTACTAGTGTGAATTGTGAAAGTGTCTTTATGCTAAAAATAAAATAAAAATAAAAATACAACATGATAACCAATTTTCAAACCCATTAAAAAATGAAGTTACGTAGAAATTCCATGCAAGTAACCCCACAAAATTAAATGTGCAAGAAAATATAATTGGAAAATAAATTCCTCTAACTTTCTTTAAAAAGTAAGTATATATTTAGAGTATTAATTGAGTTATGTTTTGGATAAAAAGAGAGTGGAAATGCCGTACAAATAATTATTTGACTAATATATAATGATGGTGATATATAATTCGCCAAACTATAATTGGAATTTAATTTATGTAGGTAACTTTGACTGTTAACAATTTTCTCACATCCTATAGGACATACAGGTTCCCATTTTCAAACGATGCCAAATTCGAAATTCATGACTTAATAAAGATTTGCGATTTATAAAACTTAATGAGAAATGATTTCCTATCGAGCATTTCAACTCGATTATTTATAATTACATTTATACAATGTATTATCGCTCCTTGAGAAAGAGAGTATGGAGATTTACAGATATTAGATGCATTGACGGATTCAGAATCTTGATTACTAAAGAGATTTAGAAAATAAAAATGCTTGGGATTTAAACAATTGATCGAACCTCAGAGTAAATTTTAAAGTGCTAAAAACACCTTATTTATACAATATAATTTTTTTCCGAAAGGGTTCAGATGACCATTCAAAATCAAATCAACATTTATACATTATGAGAAAGACCTAAGAAATTTCAATTGCAACTCCCCCAAAATGTAATGTATTTCATTCTAGAATGTGAATTGTGTTGAAGTCTTCAAATGTGGAAAAAAAATAGGTGGAAAAAATAAGCATCAAATTATTAATTAGTACTTTCTTCGAGTTCAATTAGTCGAACCTCAATACGCACACCAATATCGAGCTGAAAAAGAAGACGAAAGAGAATTGATTTGGTTGATAAAAGTATACGTAGAGATGAAGAATTTGTTGAATAAGATTTTCCTAGTAGATTTTAAATATTGGAAATTAAAGCAGAATTTGCTGAAAAGTTCATTTTATCTTTTTACGTGTAATATACAGCAAAATGCGGCGCACATTTTAAACGTTTATTAGAGTTTGTGAGTCATTCTTTATTTTTTAGATTCGAGGATCCCTTTAAGTTCATACATTGCCTAACATAGATGTCATAAAGTTTGAAAATCCATATAAAAATGTGCTTCTCCTTCAATAACATTGAATTTTAAATGTATAGATGTGTTTGGACTTTGGTATATCATTGAAATTACGGAAAACACCGCCAATAGTTATGGTGGAGTTATAAATATTCCTTCATCCTTAATCAGAGGTCTTGGGTATGAAATTGCCTTTGTTAGAGAGTTTTAACCACACCCCCCCCCCCCTCCCTCCAATGTGGGATTTTTTTACGCGAATCTGGTTTTAGTCGGACTCCAATCATGTGAGTACCGGACATTGGGTGAAAAATTAAAAAAAAAAGTTTACTGAAAATGCTTTTAGTACGTACTCTCTCCGTCTCCAATGACGGAGCCAGAATTTTCATTAAGGGGTGCCAATTGTAGTACTAAAAATAATAATTAGTAAGGGGTACCAATTGTAGTAAAAAAAATAATAATTAGAAAGCACTAGTAGAAGTAGAACACACGACCTCAAAGAATTTTTGCAGCCTCTTAACGACTAGACTTAACTTTAACGTTCTATCAAAAGGTGTCAATACTTGTATATATATTTATTTTTAAAAAAATTGACCTTTATATATAATGTAATTTTTCGGCAAAGAGGTGTCATGCTTGACACCCCTTAGGTGTGGGTGGCTCCGCCATGTCCGTCTCAATTTATGTGATATGATTTGACTTGACACAGTCACACAGAGTTTTAAAAAGAAAAAATATGTGTCATTCCTTTTGGATCGAACTAAAAAGAGAGTGAATCGTATAAATTGAGTTAGAGAGAATAATAATAAATAATTATGTCGATTTAATTATGAAATTAACATTCGCATAAGTCTACTGGACTTTATTGTTTTGGCCGGTTAATTATTTGAATTTAGATAGTGATAAAATATTAAAATATTGTATAATTTGAGGGGGGAATAAAGGGCACGTCTAAAATTGTTATTGTGAATTGTGATAACGTGTGGAAATCTAAATAAAGTATTAAGTAGAGAATTAAGTTTGGAGATTATTCAAAAGACGTAATTATTACTTTGTCTAGTACCTCCCAATACAAGTCATAGAGGAAAAAACCTCTAAAAATCATGCTTATTATCTACATTTTTTAATTTCATTATAAGCGTTGCTTTAGCTCTAAAATAATTATAACTTTGAAAAATTAATTATATTTTTTCCAATTTTATCCTAGTGTATCAAAGAGGTCTAAACTCTAAAGTAAGTAGCAATATTCATTTTTTATAGTAGCATTTAATTAATAGTCAAAATATAATATGAATACTTTAGTAAATTATACATTGTACTTCATAGATTTTTTTTAATGATTATTTGCAACAAATTTTAAAGGGATAAAAAAATAAATTGCAATCACAAAAAAAAATCAAAAAAATCATTGATATAGTGTCAGTACAATTTTGTTCCTCAATTGATTCTTCTCTCTGAATTTCTTCTTGATTTGAAAGTTATTATTAGCGTATTTCTCGAACATAACAGACTACATCTTAATCTCTTTATAAATAACTCATGAATTTATGAAAAAATTAAAATGTCTCTCCAAAGAAATAGAATAGAATAAAATAACCTTCACAAACTTTAACTAAATATAACAGAATTTATTTGATAGAGTTCTACAAAATTTCGATGGACGTACATAAAATCTTAAAAGACTAGTAAAATGTGATATTAGATAAGGGGAGGAACTGATCGAATAAATAATTAAAGAAAGTAGATGTTGGTCATTAATTTCAACGACTTTATTATCCTAGAGTTTTTCCACTTGGATCAATTAATCATTTGACATTTGAAGGCCTTTCTAACTATCTTTTTGAATATGTAGCTCAAATGATTTTGTCTGCGGATGCTTTAATCAATCAACACTTTCTAGAAGGTTTTATATATATATATATATATATATATATATATATGGAAATAATAGGTTTCTCCCCTATTATTTCCATTTCGTCTAATCTTAAAGAAAAATTGACAGTAAAATCGACAAAAACAGTAAAATTGCAGCGAATTTAAGAATATCAAAAATAGCAGAAATTCAATTTTTTGTAAATCCTACTCAGTACTCCCTCTCTCACTCGGTGTCTTATCATGCTTTTTCTCAAAATTTAACCTGTTTTTCCCCATTTTTTTTTAAGTTACTACCCCGTTCATCTCTTTCTTGTAACTTGTATTCTTAATAACTTCTTCTTTAACCCCACCCCGGAGATGGCCAACAAGCCGTCCTGTGATTTTTGCGGACTTTAAGGCCTTTTAAACATCCTAGGAATTTACAGGTTAATCCATCGTTGTTATCAAGAAGTTAAAAGCCTAACCATATACTAAGAGTAGTCTTTAACATAACTTAAATACAAACATATTTACAAACGAAACATATTAACATAACCTATATACAAACATGGCACACTTTTATTCCTACTTTAGTTTATTGTTTTTGCCTTGCTTTATCTTGTTCTTCTTCCGTTTGTCCTCAGGTATCAAGGTTGTGCAGAGCTATGGAATCAAAACTCATTCCTGAATCAGCATCTTCATTAGGATCTTGAGTATCTTGATAATATGACTGTTCTCCATAGTCTTCTTCTCCGGAACTTATGGATCTGGTTATATTATTTTCCGACGTGTCTCTCCTTGAGCTTGTATTAGTTCTGTCTCGTTCTGTATTTATACGTTCTGTATCTAGTACCAGTCTATCTCTATTTGAATCTGGATTTTGTGTAGTAATTACATGTTTATCCTGTCCTTGTTGGAAAAACTTTTCTAAGGTCTTTTTTATTATGCTCTCTATTTTATCATTTTTTTTCTTTTTATGGAGCATAGTTTTCTTTGTTATTGTTTCTACTCGAGTAAATGATCTGGGTAACCTTCGTCTTGATGAAGAACCTTCATCTTCACTTTTTGGCAAAGTGACAACCATAAACGGGTTTGAGGTGTCTTTACCGGTTATCGTTTGAACCAGACTAGCTGTATCTTTATTATCCGATACAGTGGATCTTTTTGCATTCGTTGGGGAATGCACACCCTGCTCATCCATTTTTTCTTGAGATGGAAAACTCGGTTCTGAACTTTGTGTACTGGTGTGAATCTTCTGATTGGTGTCTTTGCCTTTGAATAGCTTTACCTACTCCATTAGTTTATCATTTTCTTGGAGTAAGGCTTCTACCTTTGCATTTAATCTTTTGAAGGCCTCGGTCATTGAACTACAATGGTCGCAAAAGGTTATTTTGTCTGTGTCTTTTTGGATATTGTATTGTGGGGTCTTTTATGAATTTTGTCTGAGGGCTAGAGAGATATAGTAATTGGACCAAGTATCCCACTTGCATAATCTAATGCTTCAGTAAAATCATTAAAATCTTTAAAAAAAGGAGTTTTAACTCCGTTTATCGAGTCTAGTACTTCTATCCAAGTTTGAAAAATACAATTAGTCTTACCATATATTACCACATAATATTTAAATTTGTTCTCTCTACTTTTGTCAGTAAAGTATTAACATAATGCATTTAATGAGGCTATAAAATACTTATTATCTTTCTTATTATATGTCATCCATAAATTGTCTGCTATAGAAATAAAAGTGTGCCATGTGAGTATGCCCACATTTGTCGTGTGAGTGCTTACTTTATCATTATCCTCCAACGAGGAAAAAACTGATAAGCACGCGTCAAAGTTTGTGTCAATAAGTGACAATAAGGCATGTGACGATGGGGCCCAAATGTGTTCCCGGCATGTATTATTTGATCTAGAATATTTTCTTCAAGTTTTTGTTTTCCTTTTCCTAACAACATTACCTTTTGTTCTAGTTCATTTATCCTACTTTCTAATGTTATTATTCGTAAATTTATTGTATCATTACTTATATCTCTATTTTCACGTCCGTCTTTTACTTTTATTTTTAATAGATTTTCTATGCATGTGATACATCCTTCAGCATAACAAAACTTACATTTTGCCCTTTTTTCTCTACTTGAATACCATCTACATAGAATACAAAGAAGTTATTAGGAATACAAGTTACAAGAAAGAGATGAACGGGGTAGTAACTTAAAAAAAAGGGGGAAAAACAGGTTAAATTTTGAGAAAAAACATGATAAGACATCGAGTGAGAGAGGGAGTACTGAGTAGGATTTACAAAAAATTGAATTTCTGCTATTTCTGATATTCTTAAATTCGCTGCAATTTTACTGTTTTTGTTGATTTTACTGTCAGTTTTTTGTTTAAATTTGGTATCAGAGAAAAAAGGGCAAAATGTAAGTTTTGCTATGCTGAAGGATGTATCACATGCATAGAAAATCTATTAAAAATAAAAGTAAAAGACAGACGTGAAAATAGAGATATAAGTAATGATACAATAAACTGACAGTAAAATCGACAAAAACAGTAAAATTGCAGCGAATTTAAGTCTCTTATGTTTTCGTGAATTTTTCCCCAACAACCTATATATATATATTATGCTTATCATATGTAATATATATACCCTCTCCATCTCATATTAGTTGATCATTTCCCTTTTTATATGCATATTAAGAAATCATAATAAGAAGATAATTAATTCACCCCTTAAAAAATTTCTTGGAATTTTACAATCAAATGTGAACACTTTGAAAAAGAACTAATTAATTACAAGGTTAATATTACTCATTAGTCAATGATAATATCATTGACTAATGAGTAATTTTTGAACAATAAACCTTAATGATACCAATACAGTATATATAGACTGATTTAGTATCAATTAAGCGAAATTATCAGCCTTAATGATACCAATACAATATATTATATTGATTTAGAATCAATTAAACGAAATTAGTTAGGAGTATATAGTGTAATTATTTAGTGGGGTATGAATGTGGTATTTGTTTGTAATTATTTTGCTTTTATGGAGTATTAGCTTAGTTTCCCCTATTAGTTACTCCCTCCGTCCAACAATAATTGTCCATTATACTAAAAATAGTTGTCCAACAATACTTGTGCAGTTTAGAAAATCAAGAAATAATTTACTTTTTGTGTCTATTTTACCCTTGCTATTAAATACTATTTATCATCTAACACATTTCTCAAAGCATCAAATTTAATAAAGTCAAAGGATAAAATAGTAATATTACCCCTATTATTTCTTGTTTTTAAAGGGGTGTGTCAAGTCAATAGGGGACAACTATTGTTGAACAAAGGGAGTATTACTTCGAGAGGCGGCTATACTATGTAATTTCCCCATAAAATTAGCATGAGAATGAGATTGTGCCAAGCCCAATTATGAGAGTTTTAGCAAGCCCAAAGTCAAGGAGTTGGACTTCCTATGCCTAGAAGGTCTCTTTTAGGCCCATAAGAGGAGCGTGGGTTGTGAACCAATGTAATCTCTATCATTTTATTGAAGAAATTAAAAAAATTAGGGGAAATTACGTGGTTAATTAAGTAAATCTATACTAGCTGATTATTCATCATACTTATAGTTTTTGCTAATTATCACTCGCCACCAACACTCAGTGATAATTACGTCGCCACTTTTTTCAGTTTGTATAAGTGTGTACGTTTGTTTTGTATAATGTAATTTGTATAACTGTTTAAAGTTCAGATGTCTGTGTTTGTATAAATTCGTTATTTTGAGTTTACAAAAATAAATACAAATCAATTGATACTAACCAGCTTATACAAATATGAACGAACTTTTGCATAATGTAGTTTGTATACTATAATTTGTATAACTGTTTAAATTTAGATGTTTGTGTTTGTATGAATTCGTTATTTTGAATTTATATAAAATAAATACAAATCAATTAATACTAACCAATTTATACAATTACGGACAAACTTTTGCATAATGTAATTTGTATAATATAATTTGTATAACTGTTTAAAGTTCAGATGTTTGTGTTTGTTTAAATTCGTTATTTCGAGCTTATACAAAAATAAATACAAATCAATTGATACTAACCAGTTTATACAAATACGGACAAAAATAGCTCAATTATATAAACGTACTCGCAAATTTTTACAAATAATATCCTTCGCCCGTATGTCTCAATCACTTACATACTATTCTAATAAAGTACTTTATCGTATTAGAATCATATGCTTATAATTAAACAATAAATTGTACAATATGTGATGGATGATTGGCAACATGTGACAAATCTAGCATAAGTTTAGAAAAAACCAACCAAAAAAGTAATGTCGCCTAATTATTTAATCATAGCAATCTTGTCATATGAGAATATAATATAATGAAAAGTTGCTAATCGTGGTTGACTAAACAAAGTTAAAGCAATAGAAGGAATGAGACCACGAAACCCCCTCTCTATTAATTTATGCAATTTGATGTGTTCGTTTACTCCACATATAATAATAAATGATCAGTCAAATATTCTTCGTCGAAAATTATAAAGTATATAATATGTATTTTAAATATCTTTAATGGAATTTCTAGTTTCATTAATATTTCAATGTAGACCTTTGGTAGGATTTGATTGAATTCAAATAATGCAAATTAATTAACCAAAAAAGTCATATCATTGGTCATGTCTATAAGATATTTTTCCAAATTTGGTTGTTAATTATTTCTATGGTCAACAATATATTATGTTATATAGCTTATAGTTGTTAACACTTTTCAGCCAATCGCCAGTAGTAGTCCAAATATGGTTTGAATAGAAGTTCCACAAAGAAAAAAACATGTGGTGCGTACATGCGTAAGGACGATTCCTTCCCCATTGGGGTGTTGTGTTACCTGATTTATCTACACTTTTGATATACATCATAAATTCATGGGTAAAAATTACATTAAATAATACTTTTTTTTTATTTCAAGAAATTGGAGATTCTATGTTTGAATTCACATCAAACATTAGTTAATGTAATTCTCGTACTCCAAATAAAGACAAACAAATTGAAAGAATAAAGTAATAAGAAGTAGCTCTAAGCCAATAACATTGAATATATATATATGTCAAACTTACTGAGTACATGTGAATTGTACTCACCCCTACTTCTGTTATCCTTTTGATGCAAATCCTAGTCAAGGTGTTTATTGTGGCTGTTGATTGGATCTAGCTGGTTGAGTCTATTCGGAGCCATGGTGAGATCCTACTCTGCGGATCGCCATTAGTCCCCATCTTTTATTTACGATCTTTATTGTCGACAATTCTTTTATGCTTATGATACTATGTTTTGAGAATTTTGTTGTAGTCCTCTTTTCTTTTCTTCTTTCATTTGTGGTCTGACTCCACTCTAAGAACCTCGTATGTGTGGTTACATATGCTATCTAAGTTAAATTCTTTGTCTTACACACCAAATTGGATTTGAGGTGTGTGTCTCATCATAACCTCAATTTTTGGGTCGTGTTTGCTTGCAATGAAATCATATCCTTATCCAAAACAACATCAACAAGAAGAAATCATATCAAAAACGTTCTTTTTTAGGTTAGAAAAAGATTTACTTGGGGCTTTTGGACCTTTTTTGTGGGGTTTTTTTTAAGGATATTGTTTGGTCTAACTTTGTGAATTTAAAACTATATTTATGCCTTCATCGATATAAATTTTGTAGAATATATCTTATAACATATAATGTGTGGATTCTGAACTAATCAACCGGCAATAAAAGATAGATGAAACTTTAAAATGAACATTCAGCTTTGTTGTCAAAGATCGGGCCTCGTTTGCGCAGGCCTAGCATATCAGAACTATAATAAATAGAATTGGGCCGGTCCGGAGCCCATTTAAGTTGCACTTGCCTACATGCCATACATTATGATTCAAAAGGGAAAATTAGGCGAAATGACAAACATCTAGAGTACATTATGTAATATAGCTATAGATTCGCGAAATTTTGCTATTCAGTTTCCTGATTGTATAAATCTAGAATTTGTATAATTTAATTCATGAATGTATAAATCCAGAATTTGTATATGCTTACTCTAGTTATTTGTATACTAATTATGAAAAATTCATAATAAATTGTGTTGTTTGTATATTGGCAAGCGAAATATAGCTGTCTCCATAGAAGATTAAATAGAACTATAACTATGAAGTGCAAATTATAAAAACTATAGCTATAGAGTAAACATATAGTAAAGCAATTCTTAGCTTACTATAAAATATAGAGTAAATTTTAGGTTTAGCAAACATAAAAATCATATTAGTGCTCTATAGCTACAATTTTGTTATTTGCGCTCTATGTTTGCTATGGAGCATCAGATTTGTATAAATCGCAGGCAGTCATCTCATTTGTATAAAAGCGCAGCGATTGTATATGTATATCGGCTAGATAATTGTATATAGTAACTACTATGTATATGTATCAATGATTGTGTTTGTATATCTGCATAAAATTTTAATTTGTATACAATTGAATCGAAATAAAACATTTGTATATCAAATCTCTCTCTCGCTTTATACAACATAAATTATACATTGTAATTTGTATAATTTGTGTTTGTATAAAGCGAGAAAGAGAGAAAGCAAAGGAGAACTGGTAGGGGAAGATCTGTATTTATATAATTATAAGTGTATAAGACGAAAATATATTTATTTGTATTTGTATATATAGTTTTCTCTCGCTTTATACAAACACAAACGCAATTATACATTTGTGTTTGTATAAAGTCAGAGAGGTGAGGGAGAGTGGCGAGCGAGATTTCTGAGGAGAGAAGCAAATGACAAGTGTTTGCTACGGATTAGAATTAAATGAAACTGCAATAATAGCATTTAATTTTAATTAATAATTTGTTATTTTATACAATTTTCCCTAAAATATATTATTCTGCCGGATCCATGAAAGGGGTTAGGCGTATGGAATTCTAGAGAAATTATATAGGGACGCAAGATAATAAAATATTTGCAAACTTAGTTCATTATATAATTATACTAACAACAAATTAAAGGGATAATTCAGCCTAGCTAGCTACGGCCAGAATCTTTAGCACTCGAGCTCATGAACAGAACAGAACATCCAACAACAACAACGTATATATTTAGTATAGTTCACAAGTGGAGTCTGAGAAAAATAGTATATATGTACGGAATATAACATCCCAATATGTAAAACATATATCTTATTGAAACAAAACATATCGTAGGTAATATGTATCCCATTGTTGTGACAAAAAATGGTGTAATATTATTTAGGGCAGCAGAAACAGAAACATGACCATATTTTCTTAGCCATCATCGATGAAACGTGCTTTCTCTTCTTCGGAATAATGGTGCTCGGACTCTCCGATTTGGATCCAGATGCTTCCTCTTTCTCCTCCATCTCTACATTGTTAGTTTTCATGATCAATTCCTCTGCCATCTTCAACAATTTTTTTAATTTTTTTTTTTTGGTATAAGGTTTTTTTGTTCCTTAATTTACTTGTCTCATGACAAAGCTTAATTTGCCCCTCATTTATTTATAGACTATAAATATAACTAGCTAGCTCCCATGCACTGTGTATAATGAATTAATGATGCTTAAAATTGTTCTTTTCAAACTATCTCTTGTTGATTAAGTCATTGAGTCTCAAGTAAATTGTAAAAGAACATCACAGATTCTCTTCTGCATTAGTTAAAGTTAATATTTTACTGTTAAAGAATGACAAAAGTCCCACATCGGTGGTTAATAAGATGGGTGGACTTCTTATAAAGTTTGGGCAATTCTCCTTCCTTTTGAGCTAGCTTTTGGGGTGTGAGTTAAGCCTAAGACCTAATTTAACATGGTGATGGTGGACTCCTTATAAGGCTTGGGCAATCCTCCTCCCTTTGAGCTAGCTTTTGAGGTGTGAGTTAGGCCTAACACCTAATTTAGCATGGGCGTGAGGTGGGGTGTTAAAGAATAACAAAAGTCTCACATCGGTGGTTAATGAGATGGGTGGACTCTTTATAAGGCTTGGGCAATCCTCCTCCCTTTGAGCTAGCTTTTGGGGGTGTGAGTTAGGCCTAAGACCTAATTTAACATATACAATAATGTGTGTGCTCCACGGAGTAGAACAAAAAAAACTAGTACCACTTTTGTCCATTTTTAATTGTCATAGTTTCCTTTTTTAGAGTCAAACGATAATAATATTTTACGATGTACTTTTTTATCATATTGATGTGTAAAAAAATGGAATTAATAGTATTTTTCGTATAGTTTTTGAATAACTAAGTTTTTTTGTTTAAAATATCAAATTAATGTAATCTAATTTGACTTTGAAAACTAGTTAAATTGACTTTCGAAAAGTGCAACATGATGATTAAAAGTGGACAAAAGGAGTATTTAGTTAGCTACCTAGAACTAAGAAGAAAGGGAAATCTCACTATCACTACAACAAAAATATTTTTTAATAGTAATAAATATGCATAGTGAATCCAATGTCAGTGTCGTTATAGGCTTTAGTAACATTTAGAAAGAATGCTAGAATGTAATTGTCACTAATAATTACCTCTAAAAGAAATATGTTTAGCAGCAATTAAGTTATTACCGTTATAGTTATTGCTAAGAATTATTTTTGATATAGTAATAAATCAATTGAATTACTACATGTACTTTCACCTCATTATTGATGGTCCAATCCTGTTAAAAAAAAAAAAAAAAAACTAAGCAGAACATATATAATAGATGCCTTCTGGCTACCTTTTATATTCTTTTGGCCCTTTTCATATGACAATTGATAATATATATTCCTATTAGAAATAAAGCAATCAATTCTTTTGCGGTCATTACTTAAAAGACCTAAGTCGGATAGTTGACGAAGTCTTTTCTGCTCGAATATTGTCATGTTTCTTTATTTTTATTTTTTTCAAACTGAAATTTCATTTTTTTATCCACCTTTAGCTTTTTTTTCTCCTACTCCATCAGTTTTATTTTACTCATCAATTTTAACAAATTAGGGAAGTAATACTTTTTTATTAATATTATCTTTAATATTAAATAACTATATAAAATAATCGTAGATAAATTTAGAGTTTTAAAATATTATTAATAAAGTTAATTTTAAAAAATACAATTTATATTAAAAAATACATCAAATTAATATGAACAAAGTAATGCGAAACAGAGGAAAAGAAAGTAGTAACATAATGTAAAAGACGCATTAAGTATTTGTATGCACATTTATTTGCTGCTTTATTCGCGGAAACAAGTCAATAATTAAGGAAGAGAACCCTGGAAAAACATGTCGAGGTAATTATTGGAGTATAACTACTTATGATAAATATAAAGTAGATGCCAAATGTAAACTTTAATTAATTTTTTGTTAAAGTAAAATAATAGTGTACGAATAATTGTCTCGGCTCCCATCCTCCACAAAATTTACTCAACAACACACACATATTCAAATTAATTTATTCTTCTACTCACTGCCAAAATCCTTTCTTACTTACAAAAGTTTCTTCAAATTTTTTTAAAAAAATGTTCATAAAATTTTATTTTCTACTTCTATCCATTCAGTTTAATTTTAAAAAATATAATCGTGCATTCGCTTTGCAAAGTTAGGAAAATGAAAAAAAGTGCTTGAATTACTTAGAGAGAACGAAAGTGATATTGTTACTTATAACACTTTTGATATTGGGGTTATGCAGAGTTGGATTTGTTGAAATAAGTTTTGAATTTACAAACTGTTAGCAAGAAATTTCTGTAAGCACTGAAAATTAACTGCAAGCAAAATAAATAAAAGAAAATGTGATTTTTATAGCGTATTTCTCCGTGATTCGAGGGCTTTTTGTAGTGTATTTCTTCAATGTAGGACGATGTAGACCTCCTTGAGATATATTTGATCTCTGAAAACATCGGGAAGTACTTCGTCATTTTAAGTTGATCTCCGGGAAGAACTCCGTTGACTACTTCTTCGAAGAGAGCTATGTAGTTCATGTTGTAGCTTTCTCCAATGCTTGCTCCAATGCTTGTTGAAGTGTTTTCTTAGAATGTCATGTCCATCCCCTATTTATAGTTGTAGGGAGCGAACAAGATTTTTGTGATTGACCAAAGGATGTCATTTTGACACTTGGCGGATTGTGATTGGTTATTGTATTTGACTGAGACTACCACCTCATTTGGACACGTGGCGTCACCTTGTTGGTCTTGGATGCCTAGTCACTGTGACACGTGATATACAAATTTGGCCCATAGACTTGAATACAAATTTGGACACCAACACTTAGAGTGCCACACAAGTCCCCAAAGTTGAATTTTAAATAATAGAACATAACTTGGTTTGCTTCGTTTTTGCAAACCTTCAACTTGAAAACAATTGGTAATTTACTAATTACACCAAATTTTCTTTCCTTTGTTTGATTTTGTAAGAATCATTCTTGAAATCTTTAAGACTTATAGATAGGAAAGAATTGTTATGATTTGCTTCTTCCAATTTTGCCAAAGCTTTCCTTGTACAAAAAATGAGAATTGTCCATAGGAACGTCTATATAAACATATTTCATGTACAAAGGATTCATCAAAGAATCATTGGAGTAATTCTTTTGAATTGATAGTAAAATATTTTTGAAGTAGAACTCCTAATTTGGTGTGTTCTTTCTTTATTTAGTGCAGTCCCGCCAAAACATCATTTTCTTGGTGTAGAAGCATTCAAACGACGAGCGGCTTGATTCTGGAGATACTAGAGTTTTAGTACTATGACATAATAAAAAATCAACATCAACAACCTTTCGTCTTGACGGGAATTGATTTTTGAAGTTGGTCTCCAAATTTGGAAGTTCTCCTCACAGTTATGCACAATCTCACTGAAATGTCCTTTTCTTGATGTAGGAGCATTCAAACGACGAGTGGCTTGATTCTGGAGAAACTAGACTTTAAGTACTATGACACATAAAAAATCAACATCAAAAACCTTTCGTATTGACGAAATTGATTTTTGAAGTTGGTCTCCAAATTTGGAAGTTCTTCTCACAGTTATGCACAATCTCACAAAAACATCCTTTTTTTGGTGTTGGAGAATTCAAACTACGAGCGACTTGATTCTGGAGAAAATTAGACTCGTAGTACTATGACATATCCAAAAACCAATATCAAACTCTTTTTGAATCGACTTAAATTGATTTTTAAAGTTGGTCTCCAAATTTAATGATTTATCTCACATATTTCCATTCTTTTCATATGATTTTTTTTTTCCAGTTGACAAAGAAGTGACTTGATCTTTATTCATCAAAATTGCATCAGAAAGGCTTAAGCAGTGTAGATTGTTGTTGAAGAGTGATCTAGGACGCAAGTTAATGTGTCATACTATTAGCGTTAATATTTCAAATTTTAAGATTATATTTACCTTATCCAACCCTACCATCCCTACTCCCTACCCCCACAAAAAAAGTTGTTTTGAAAAATATTTTAATTTTTTAAAATTTCATTTTTTACCCTATCTCATACTCTAACCCCATGACTCCCCCTCCACCTCGTCATTATTTTTTTAAAATTGTTTTCGAAAAATATATTTCAAATTTTATTTTTTTGATTTTAACGCCATTGCCACCCC
>JAJOOR010012190.1:0-21512 GCA_036250505.1 Solanum acaule
TGTGAGGATCTTGATAATCAAAATTTGTAGAAATCAGATTGAAATGAAATGGTTATTGAGCAGTTGTCAGGTGGCGTTTCTCTTCGTATCTTCTTCTAGCTCGATGTGTTGTCTTCTGATGTTATAAAATCCTCATTCTCTAGTTGTTTGCTTTAATTTTTTGTTAGGTTGATGATGTCTTAGCGTGATGGGTATTGTAACACATATTTGTCAAACAAATATGTAAGCAATTCTTGTAGAATAAAGGCAATTCTTGTAGATATGTGTAAGCAAATATGTAATCAAAGAGTTGATTACATATTTGAGTTGACCTATTTGGTGAGGAAACTGAAGAGGAAAAGAAGGCTGCTGAAGAACGTGCTGCAGCATTGAAGGCTTCAGGAAAGAAGAAAGAATCTGGCAAGTCCTTAGTTCTCATGAATGTCAAGCCATGGGATGATGAGACTGATATGAAAAAGCTTGAAGAAGCAGTTCGTAGTGTTCATATGGAAGGATTGACTTTTGGAGCATCTAAACTTGTTCTTGCTGGATATGGTATAAAGAAGCTGCAAATTATGCTTACCATTGTGGATGATTTGGTCTCCGTGGATGATCTCATCAAGAATTATCTAATGGTTGAACCTATCAATGAGTATGTGCAGATCTATGATATTGTTGCTTTCAACAAAATATGATTTCTGCTATTCTGAAGTTTTGATGGAAAGGGCTGGTGATCATTAGACTTTTCTTTTGTTGAAAGAGTGTACCTTATAAATCATCTGTTTTTCTTCCTTGTTTGGAAGAATATTTACTTATAAAAGTATTGATTTCCGACGAATTATAACTGTGAGCGGGTCCTAAGAAAGGCTGTGGTGGGTATCCTTTTGTTCTGGGTTATTATTGTTTTAATTGCTGGAATATTTGATCCAGAAAATCATCCCATTTTACCTCCTTGAGGTCAGCATATTACTTTCTAGAACTTCTCTTTGTATGTCTACTCTAATCGAAAATAGCATGTGGCAGCTAGTATTGGCCACAATGTAATGGCAATTATCTATCCACTGGAATGGGATGTTTTGAATAATAAAAAAAAAAAGATTACATATTTGTTTACACATGTAAGCAAATATGTAATCAAAGAGTTTAAGTAATTTGTTTGACAAATGTGTGTTACAGATGAAATGGTTTTGTTTGATAGATATTTGCAAAGTCTGCGTTAAATTGGCCAAAAAGCAAATAGTTGTCCAAATGTAGAATAAAGGCAATTCTTGTACTAAAAACACCTCCAGCTTGTACAAAATGAAGATGGATAGATGAATATTGGCTTCTCCTATTGTAAAACCTAAACACTCTTTAAAAAAACCGATAAAACCGAAAGAACCGAATAAAACCGAAACCGAAAAAACCGATTTATATTGGTTTGATTTGGTTTATAAACTTAATAAACCGACATAATTGGTTTGGTTTTTTTTTGATAAAAAACCAAACCAACCCGACCTATGTACACCCCTAGTAATAGATACTTTATCAAACAATACAACAAAACTTATGCACACAAACCTATTAAATGTTAAGATCAAACAATACGGCAACAAGGTTTTACATTCTTGTCTTCTTGATGAAGAATTAAAGTGTTTCTTCAAGAATATATTTGCGAAAGAAATTTTTTTAAAATAACTGATCGAACCATACCATTGACACTGCTATTTGACAGTATCTCTTCTTTAAATCAAGGACAAAATATGACACGTTCTTTTCTAGATATTAATTTCCCCTTGATTTTTTTTGTGTAGAATGTGACAACAAAACCCCAATAAGCAATTGTGATAGACAATAAAAGTTGCACTTTTTTCTAATGCATCAGTTTTCTGGAGAAACAAAAAAGAAAAAAGAGAGAGATCATATATCACGCAATTTGGAGAATGACAAAGATAAAACAAAAAAGAAAAAAGATCATATATCACGCAATTTGGATAATGACAAAGACAAAACAAAAAGAAAGAGATCATATCAAAGTTGATCACTCAATTATGAATTGTTCGATCTCATCTCTAGAAAGTTAACTTTGTTTTATAACCCAAAATCACTCAACTATGAAAAGTCTTTTTTTAGAAAGTCACTCTACTTTATTTCATAGCCCAAAAGTTTCTCAACTAAGATTTTATTTGAATTGGCTTTTGACTTATGATCCTTATAGCTATAAGTTTGAATTTCTAACTTGTGATTTTTTATTTATTTTTATCATTTAGCTTAAAACTAAATACTCAAAAGCACTTTCTAATTTATTCAAACACTTAGAAATATTTAAAAGCTATTTTAACTTAAAAGCACGAAAAAGACTTCAGGCATGCATTGGAAAAGGGGTCTCGTTATCTGAATTCTACAAATTATTACAAAGGTGGAATTTGGTAGGAAATCTAAGGGAGATTACCCATTAACAAAACGGTGTTATATTTAGGCAAGGATTCAACTTTAATCCATTCACAACTTCGATAATATCACTATAATTTTACATTCATATCTTATCAAATTATAAATTCCACCTATTACTTGTTTAATTAATAGTGTGTTATTTCATACAATTTTCCCTTTTTACTTCACTTAAAACAATATTAAAGATTGTAAATAAAGAAAAAAGTACAAAAATTATATTTTTTTTAAAAAGTTACTTCTTACAAGAAATATTTCAAAATTTTAAATTAAACAACTCAATTTTTCATATTAATAAATGATTAAAAAATATTAACATCCAAAGTAACGAAATTGTGTAAATGCATCTATATTTACAGTCTTATTAATATTTGAATCAGGAAGAGAAATAGTAAAATGGAGATTTAATGCTAATCCCTAGACATTTGATACAGAAAACAAACACCATCACTTACTATTTTTGTAGCTTTCATCCAGTTAACTTTTATTAAATAAACAATTTCAGCCTTCAAGTGGATCGTGCAAAGTGCAAACCTGAATAACCTTAATTCTTTGTTAATATACAAAATAAACAAGCCATGCTGACAATTCATCATGCATGCTCCACATTTCTAGAAGATCGTTTATAAACACTGTACAATTTATAAATAGGTATTGTCATTAGAGTATTTGACTGGTTGACATGTTATATGCCAGCATCTATCTGAAAAAAATACAACATCCACATTAAGGGAAAAAAATAATTTTTTTTAAAAAAAATGAACACCATTGTTACTGACCGAAGGAAGTTGACCGCAAATCAAGTGCTACTGCTACCAAGATCAAAGTCCATGGTGTAATCATATTCAATCGTTGGAATAACCGAAGCCACAAACTTCAAGAACAGGAAAAGATACCTGCAAATGGTGATTGAGATCAACACTCAAGAGTAGAGTCGGAGACAAAAACCTGATGCAAGTAGAGAAACTAAAAGGAGATTCAAATTTAGGAAGTTCGTGCATTTAAGTTGTTGGGCCACATATGTCTCAAATCTTCAGTCTAAAACAAGCACATTTTACTCCAGGAAACCTGCTCGAATTACCTTTGATGATAATGAAAGAATCAGTGGCTACAGTAAGAATCATCGTAATCACTATGAAAGAATCAGTGGCTACAGTAAGAATCATCATAATCACTATCATTGGGTACAAACCCTCTTATTTTCTTTCTTTAAGTGGCTACAACATATGACTATAGCAGGAAAGTCAACCAGGACTTGAAACTGTCGAGGAACACTGCATCTACTTCTTAGAATAAGTAGAAATAAAATTGAGCATATGACTCCAAGTGTACTTCCCATAATAATGAAAATAAAGTGAGATTAGATGGATTATGGTGTCTAAATGCAATAATCAGATATAGGCTTGGGTTTATAACAGAATGATATGATATACAACAACACTACGCTTTAGTCCTAAACAAGTTCGGATTGGCTATATGAATCTCACCAACCATATTTTCCATTTAAATTCATCACAGACCAACATTATATGAAATTTTTAAAAATATATGAAAAGTAATATAAGTTTCTATATTTCCTATTGGCATAATAATCTCTAATAGCACTAAAAGATTCCTAGAAAGCGCAAGACTTAAATGTGTGCTACTTACATATGACTAAAATATATTCTCATCTAATTGGTATTTGCTTATAGAAACCATTTCCTTCTATTATGCTCTATTTTTCGTTAAGTCTGCATTGATTTCAAGAGATGGTAAGTCTTTCGAGACAACCTCCTTCCATGTGATTTTAGATCTACCCAAGCATCTTCACTTTACATGACCTCACATCTGCGGACCGGTGCATCTAGAGGTTGACTTAGGACATGACCAAACCATCTCAAACGACCCCTCATTTTACCTCAATGTGTGTGCGTGCACCTTCAGGCCAATGTGGTCATTTTTTTATCTTGTCTAATCTCATATACCGCACATCCATCTAACCATTTGCATCTCTGCAACACTCATCTTGAGGATGTGTTGAACAGTCCAATATTCACTCAACATTGCTAGTCTTACAACTGTTCTATAGAACTTACCATTCACATTTTTAGCTATTACATAATACCCGGAGCCCTTCTCCATTTTAACCATCCAATTTTGATTATGTGTGTAATATCTTACATCCCAGGGCTTTGGCTCAACAGTAAAGTCAGTATATTGGGGGGTGTGGTTAAACACACATCACAAATTTGAACCCATGAGGACCAAAGCCTGGTATTTAAATGGGAGGATGATAGAGGAGCTGCCCATACTCCCCTGAGTTTCGAACCTATACAGCCAACTGTAGCTGGGCAATCTAAACCATAAGGAGATTCTCAATTATCAAACGATATAGGAGTGTCACAAAAGTGTTGTTACACTATAAAAAGATACCTAACAAGATGGAAAGCAAGTTTTTGTGAGACCTATAATGTTATATGGGAGACTTGCCCTTCAAGGCCCAACAGGTCCATAAGATGACTGTTGTAGAATGTGAATATCAAATTGGATGTACGACCGTACAAAATATGACAAGATTTGAAATAATTACATCAGACAGATGGTGCAAGTAGCAAACATAGAGGATAAAATAGAGATCGGCTTAGATAGTTAGTCGTGTCCTACGTGAACCTCCCAATGCACCATAAGTACGTGTGACAAATGATGATTTAAGCTCATAAAAGGAATGAGAAAGATAAAAGATCATTTTGCATCAATAGACTTTACAAAAACATAACGCAATAAAAACAAAGTATCCCATGTAGGCGATACAAACTAGTTGAGATTAAATCAATTAACCACACAGGGGTAACTTCGATTTGGAGAAATCCTGACTTGTCTTAAAATAAGTATTGGAATTAAATTCACTTGAATAGAAGTATCAATAATGATTCCTGTCTATGTTGCTCAGACTCTTCAAAATGTCAATGTGGCGTGACTGATTCTCCAAAAGTAGAGTATTTTTGGAGAATCTGACATGGGTACGGCATCGAAAGTGCAGAGTCCGCACAACTTAGATTCTTGTTCCGAACTATTCCATTGATGTCAAAAGTATACTCCTCCATTTGTCAAATTAATAACTTGAGGTCATTGGTAAAAGCTAGATGGAGGAGGGTAGGATTGAAACAATGTCTCAGTCATTATTACTGATACTGCTACCATGTCTACCACTGCTAAAATATGCTGCTGCAGCAGCAGGAAACCTTCTCATGGTTTTCAGACGTGAAGAACATGCAAGCTAGGTAAACACCTATCATGGGAGACACCAGTGAATCCCTAAAAATTAAATGCCAAAGCATCAACTGTCTTGAAAAACAAATGCCACAATGAACAGAACCTCCCTCTGGTTCGTCACTACATAGTATAGCTCTTTTAATGCAACATACTAACAGAAATAAATGTTCCCTAGCCATGCTTTATCAAATATACATACATCTACAAGTAGCAAGTATCCCCATGTAACCAAATCATATGTGTCTTATGTAAGTGCGATTATGTATAATGCTTAATGGAAAATACAAGGATACTAGAAAATAAATTAGAGTGTACTTGTCAACTTCGGGTTCAACTCCTCTCAACATCAAAACATCAATAATTTTCTTCATCACAGCCCCGTGTCGGCAAGGATGCACAGAAGCATGTTTCCCTGGAAGATGTGGATGGTCTTCAATGGTCACCTGAGTTAACAATGTTGAGAACGAAAGATTAAAATGAATTCATCGACAGAAAAGTTGTAGTAGATAAATAAGAGAAAGGGCTATAAAGGAAAGGAAGTTGATAATCAGTGTGACAGTTCATTCAGTTGCTTAGTTGCCATCTACAATTTGGTTCATGAACAAAAGTTTTGGTCAGCTAAAATGGATATTGTTCGTCAACCGAAATAGTCCTTGGTGGGTTTGGTTTTGTACTGAATGGATATGGCAATTTCTGTTTCGCAAATAAGTTTTGGCATTTCTCATAAATCAAGTAAAAGCCTAGGGTTAAGATTAGAAAACCTCAAGCAGAAGTTTGAATGTTGTTCACACCTAAGCTACATAACCTCAAACCAAGCATTCAAGCTCTATTGTGTATAAGGAACGAGAGAGCCTTGGAAATAGTTATAGTGGTCAAATGTGTAAAACAAATCATTGCCTCATTTAGTTGAATTTCTTAGAATATGGTTCAATTGGAAGCTTGTAGGAGAGAAGAGAGGGAAGGAAGGGATAGAGAGTGTCGTTAGGAATGTTTGATTCCCAATCCAATTAGGCAGCAAGGCTCTGAGTTCAGAGGAGGCAAATGGTTGAAGTGGGGAAGGAAGTAAAGGTATAAGCAACAAACTTTTGACAAACTATGCCACATTTAGTTTTCACTTCAAAATTTAATTTCAAATAAAAGAACGACAATGATAAAGAAAATAACATGGAAAAAAGTTGATAAGTTGAATGCATGCACTTGGACTTGATTTCCAGATGCCAATTAGCAAGAAAGAATCCAACCACATATGACCAAACTACTAGACCATGTTTGATATAGGTTTGCAGGATATTATATTCATCACTTTTTCATACAGTTCGTGGATAACTTCCAAAAAACTTCACCACACCATCATATGCAATTTTTTATTTAAAGGTTGGAATGGATGTTTGAAATAACTAAAAACAGGTAAGCTGAAACCGATTCACTAGGTGAGTTTCTTCCTTGTAACTGAATAATGCACAGCCCTGAGATTGCCAAGCAAACAACAATACCATCTAGGTTAGAACTTCTCGAGAAATTAAACGAGGAGCAATGTTCTACATTGCTTGGACCGAACTACTGCAATTTCATTTACAAACTAACAACAGCAAGGAGAAACCCATTTAAGTTTGTCCCCAAATACATCAAGACTTAAAAGATGTATCTCACCGTCTTGCGTGCATGGTCTTGACTGACATCTTCAAGTACGAGTTCTGGTTGCAAAAGCATCCTTGACTGTCACATAAAATCAAAAATAGTGCTTACTACACATGATGAATATTATTACGGAAAAAGATCACCCCTCACAGTTGCATAAACTTATAGTTCACTGTATTGCAATCAGACCTTAAGTTCCCCAAAAGACCACGATGCATGTCTAATCAAAAGAGGAACTTTTTCTGAAAGCAACATTTAATGGATATACATTGTACAAGGATATTTTCACGTATCTTAGGAATAGAAACTTCAGTGAATTTTGTAAAGATATGGCACCTAAGTCTAACTCAACCCCAAACGCTAGCTCATGATGAGAGGTTTGTCCAAGTCCATATAAGGAGACCAAATTCCCATCCCTCTACTGAAATGGGACTTCTTAACACTCCCCCGCATGCCCAGACCTCAACTGGAGCGTGAACACTTCTAAATGGGGCCCAACATCGGTGAACAACAAATTGGGATGGGCCTGGCTCTCTGATACCATGTAAAGATATGACACCGGGGCCTAACTCAACCCCAAAAGCTAGCTCATGAGGGGAGGTTTGTCCAAGTTCATATAAGGAGATCAAATTCCCATCCCTCTACCGATGTGGGACTTCTTAACAAAATTCAACAAGGAGAACCACATTGGTTCAAAATTTCATCTTTGTGCAGATCTTGTAGTGTAAAAATAGAATTAGGACTAAGAAGAGTAAAGCATGCTTTGCTTAGAAATTCTGCAGAAATGAGCACAAATTATAATGTGTAATATAAAGAAAAAAATAACCTCATGTTAAGGTATCACATTTACTTACATTGCCAAAATATTGCATTCCCATATTTGGATAAGACTATGAATAATGTATAATATAGCATAATGAGAAGGTCTGTGTTTACTGAGCATATAAAGAAAGTGATATCAGAAAGAAAACATAAAATAGCACTCCACCTGAGGCAACAGGAAAAAAACAATTTCCACTACCCCCCCCCCCCCTCCCCCAAAAAAAGGGGCACCCATAAATCCAGGTGAGCTCTCGTTGTATCATCCATTTCTTCAAATGTATGGTTACTAAGTTATTTATTTCATGAATGTGTCGGGACCATCTTGCAACTCTTTCCATTATAAGACAAAAGTGAAAAAATGTAGTCTTCAAGGCAATAACAAGTTTTATTTTGACTGACCTCATCATATCCAGTGAGCCACACACGAGGTGTTTGATAATATTTGTCATACCTACAAAAGTACAGATGGACAGTTGGCATAACAGTTATTAGCACTTCTCTTTAATCAGAAATGCATGAAATAGCCAACATTACAAAAGCTAATGAATGAAATTGACTTACGTGATGCTGACATCATAGGTTCGTGTTCTTAGAATGTTGTCATCATCAGGCTCATTGGCCACAAGATATGTAGTCTGAAGGGTAGCCTGCAGTAAATCACGAGAAGTTAACCATTTTGGTACTACATGGAATAATCTCAAAGCTGATAATTTACAAAGATCCAACAAACTGAATTTTGAGCCCAAACAAAGATCAGAGAAGCATTCTCTCTCTTTTATTTTGGAAAAGAATGTGAATGTAGCCAGTAGTCATTAAACTGAAAGACAGCTTCCAGAAAATTTGAAAAGAGTTCCTTGCATATAACAGTATCAAATAGAATTTTTCTTATTTAAATTATACCAGGAAAAAGGTCAAATTGAAGGCAACTATTGGGTACAAAAAGGAAAAGAAAGGAGGATTCTTTTTCTTGTTTATCAAGAAAGATTCCAAAAGGATCCCTCAAGCCATGAAGTTATTCTAAAATCCTGTACACCTGCTCAGGTCAATGTTTGGGCAATGAGATGCTAACAATTTCTCACTAATGAGGAATTGCGTGAACAGTCATTACACTTCTAAACTATTCAGTATCTACCTTTAGCTGTTTAAAAACTGCCAATATCAAACGGTCAGTTTTAAACAGCTCTTTTTCGAAAATACATTATTAATAGAACAGATACACATTTAACTATAAACATCATGGACACTATAAGGAGAGCCATTTGGTTGTTAAGCTGATTATACTAGTATTCATTGTGACACTTGTAGGAACAATTCACCAAATGAAATGAATTTTTTTTTTACATAAACTCTAAATCAGAGCACCAGGAAAATCATCATCAAAGACCATGAAGAAATAGCATCAGGAGTTTTAGATTATGGGCATGAACCACTAGAGACAAGAAGCCAACAGATTGGATCATGACTCTGCACGAAACCATTGTCGTAGGACTTTTTAAGATCAAATACAAGGTGAAACAGTACGCTGTTAAGATTAATTATGAATTACACAGATTTAAAACAACAATGCATTCAGCGAGAAACAGTTCTTACAGGGTCTGTTTCTATAAGATTGTCAGCTTCCTCATACTCTCCCATGTCAGGTATGTCCTCCTCTTCCTCGCCTCCAAAGTATGATGGGATTGACTGGATAGTGTTCTTTTTGATGATTTCTAATGCGTCTATAGATGGCAAATTATCATCCTCAGCACCATTGTTTTCTAAGAAATAAATGGGATAAAATGTCACAACGCAAAATTGATAAATAAAACTCAATTTGTTACTGGAAAGTATTGATATACTAGATACCTTTTGGTTTGCCATGAGTTGCCAGCCAGCCATCATTGTCCTCATTATCAAGAAGAACTTCACCTCCAGCAGCCTCATATTCTTCCTCTATTGATGCAGCTCTTCTCAGACAAGGAACTGTGTACAAAGTTAAAGTGGCACATCACCTATGCTGGCACATAACAAAAGTTTAAAGCAGAGCCCTAGAGCAACGGTAAAGTTGTCTCCATGGGACCTATAGGTCACGGGTTTGAGTCATAGAGGCAGCCACTAATGTTTGCATTAGGGTAGGCTTTCTACATCACAACCCTTGGGGTGCGACCCAGCTAATGAGGCTGCTTTGTGCACCGGGCAGCTTTTTTTTAAATGAGAGTATGAGGCAAGTAGAGAACACCTATGAATAAAGAAATCTCTGAAAGAATGGTCAAGAGAACTACAACATACATAGTTCCACATTCTTTCAGTCGTATGAGGTGCTAAAATTCTTAAGAAGTTGTTGAAGATTGGAAAACTCAAAATAAAATAAAAATTACCAACTCTAAAGAGAAGATTAGTGAGCTAGGGAGGAAGAGGATATAGCACTAGGCAACAGAAGTATCCTTAGCAAGATGCTTAAATTGATATACAAGGAGCAGACTGAAACGCATAGATTCAGCGCATAACATATCTTAGACAATACAGTTCTTAATCCTATTTCCTAACCTCATAGTTACTTTCTCAAGGTCATCATGATCTCACTTGAAACAATAAGACACTGAGCATAACATGTGTTGGACAATAAAGTTATGAGTCCTCCTGTTCCCTTACCTCATGGCTACATCCATACGCATCAATATTGTTCTTCCTATTAGATTATCAAACCTCTCTTCCTCAGTAAGCTCTTGAAATTGCATAGAAAGGTTTAACAAGTTAGTATTACAGATTATCAGTTCTGGATTCTGGTGATGATGGATATCTGACATCAGGAAAACATCCCCAAAAGCTACATGGATACATCAAATGTGTTAAGACTATCAACATTCAACTATTGACCAGAACTTCTTAGTTTTTTTGTTAATTTTAAGGATTAGTTTAGCTTAAATTAAATCAAGTTATTCTATTAAAAAGTGTAAATTTATCAGCAATTAAGTTAAAGAATGAATTAATCATGCACATATCACTTGGCTACCTCATATATCCCCCAAACACATTTAATTCTATGAAAACTACTAGCAGAGTGATGGTTGTAGATACGTACCATTTCTAGTTATCAAGAATTGCTTGTCGGATGGTAAATAAGACTTCCTCTTACTAGACTCACCTGATTCCCTGTTAATGAACAATGAACCATGACATAAGAATTAGATGCAACAGCAACATACAAGCAGCAGAAAAACGTAACATTAGGTTGACCACTGCATAAATAAAATCCTGGAAAGCACACTCTTTTTTTCTTTTCATGTTCTAAGAGGGAAGCTAAAAAAACTTACAAGAGAAAATCAAAATTGATCAACATATCAAGTGAAAGGCATAAAACTTCAAAGATTTGAGAAATCAATAGTCCCATCAATCAATTTTCACTTTAGCATGAAAACAAACTCTAAATCTACTATATGAGATAATGCATCATTGACCAACAAGTTGGATCATATGTCAATCGGGAGCAAAATACAACATAATAAATCCAGTGTTACTATTACTAGTTGTACCCTTGGAAAAATCAATACTATTCTAATTCCATCGGAGAAGACAACTTTTTTCAAATTAGATCTAATTCGGAAAGCAGCAAACTTACCAAGACCAGGTAGGGCATTTGGAGACAAGATTATCGCCAGCTATGACGAATTCGCTGACGCTGAGAACGCCTTTTTCTTTGAATGCAGAGACGGTACGAGGGCTAGTGATTCTCTCCACCGTATCCTTGAATGCTCCGTGAAGCTGTGACAACACCATGATTGTAGAAGAATCAGTTTTGATGATCGATCCAAGCGTTATACACAAACAGCTTCCGTCTTTTCTACACTTTCCCGGAGTTGTCAGAAAAGACAACCTGTTGAGCTTCTTTCTTCTAGATTTGGGATGATTATTGCTATCGTTAGGTTTTTTGGGATTATATTATATTCCTTCCGTTCACTTTTATTTACTAGATAACTATTGAAAATAATTTTGAATTTGCGTAAATTATTAATTTCATTATCAAATTATTGAAACACCCCTTTATTTGATCAACTTAGCTTAAATGCACCTTGATCTTGCAATATGAGTGAAGAAAAAAGTAATTTTAAGATTGTCAATAATTTGAGGATAAAACTAATAATTTGAGTTGAGTTTAGGATAGTTTTCAATACTTCTTTCTTTATTTATTTAATGAATTTATCAAATTTAATTATGACAAATAAAAGTGAATTAAAAAATTATTTTCCTTTTTATAAAAACTTGAGAGAATTTAGTATAAGACGACAATTAAGTGTTAAAATAAAAATTAGTGGCAAGCTTGATCTACTCAAGTCAAAATCTTTTTTTAGTTAAAGATTAAAGCAATTGAGATGTGAAATATAATTTTTAAATATACTCAAATAATTTTAAGTAAGCGTTTGGATATGTAATTTTATATCGCGATATGAAATCATGAGATGAAATTAACGTTTGGACATGTGATTTCATGTTGATTTTATCTCATAATTTCATATCATGAGATGAAATCTTAAATTCTCCAAAAATCATGATTTGAGATTTTTCAAATACAAAATTTGATCCACAAGGTTATATTTTGTAAAAAAACAACTCCACATTTATATCTTCTAACCATTTATTTCATATGTAATAAAATTTATAATTCATATCCCTACTTTTAATACCATTTATATCTTATATAATAATTATTCTCACTGACATAGAATTTTTTATTATTTCAAATCAATTTCTGCTTTACCATTTCTATTCACCAAATTCATTATTTTTTATCAAATTTATTTACCAATCAAATTGACCAACAAATAGCTCAAAGTAACAATGTTGGTTCGTCTTCTCGGTCATATGAACGAGAAATGCAAGCTCAACGTGAGAAGATTGTTTGTACTATGAGGGGGATTATATTAAAGACTAGTACACCACAATTAATATTTCATTTTATTTTTTTTATTGAATTAAAGCTTGATCAATAAATATTGTATTTTTTAAGAATATTTTTGTGATAGTGTATTATACGATTTAATAAACGTTTGCTTATTTGGTAAGATTGTATAAAGAATTGAGACAGTTTTAATAATTTTACAACTTATGAGATTTTTATGTTTATGAAAAAACATACAACATAAAAAGTTCAAATCGCATGTTCAAACAAAACTTCAACTTCGTCTCATAATTTCATCTCATAATTTCATATCACATGGTCAAACGGGCCCTAAGTCTCGGTTATTTCACTCTAACTTTTTCTCTCTCAAATAACTAATTCTCTTTCAAAAAATCAAAAATCAACTCTCACCTCTTACCTTTTTTTCACCGCCGTTTCTTGCTTTAACTTCAATCTCCATTATTGTTACCTTCATCGTCATCGTCATTATCTACCTCCTTAAGTTCGATTTATGATTTTCTAAGATTAACTCTTTTCTTGTTTCTCAAGGTTGGGATTTTATCTGTTTAAAAAAAGATGTGTTGATTTTTTATAATATGGAGTAAGATTTCTGAGATTGTAATGACCTCTTTTGAATTTGTTTTTTTTTTTAAATGAAAAATTTGTAATCTTTGGAAAGAGTAAATATAACAAGTTCTTGAGTTTATGACTTTTGGATTTCTGCATCCCCGACTTGTAATGATTTTCAAGTCAATAAATACATTGTGTTAGAAACATAATGTTTGGTCCATATATGTGAACCCATATTGTCCTTTTTAGTACTTTGTTTCCTTACTTCTGATACTTAGAAACTAGGGGTGGATATGATATGGTATTTGAAATTTTGGTAGCATAATTTTGATATTTGAATTTTTAAAATATTATATCGTTATCATATCAATTTAATTTGGTTTGGTTTGATATTTTAAAGTTTGATTTTGATATTTGCGGTATGGTAAATTGATAACTATAGTTTGTTCAACTTCGATTAAATATATACTCATTTTATGGAGTATTATGATTTCAACAATTCAAAAAAAGGTCTCAATTGTATCATACTAATATATTACACATGTAGAAATATATATTCAAAAGAAAGCACAAACAACTTATTTTGTTAATCAATTACATATAAATACATTTTCTATCAAAATAGAATAGTAAAAGTTTTAACTTCTAAACATTTAGTTTGTACTAATAATAGGTTGCATATTTGTTAATATTTTAATAATAATACATACGTTAACTATGTAACTATATACTTCAATATGGTATTCGGATTTCGATATGTTATTTCTGAATACCAAATACCATATCAAATACCAAAAAAATGTATATCATATACCATATACCATATTAAATATCATAATATCAAAATTACGGTATCAAAAATTTTAATATGATATGACAATTCGGTATATACCATACCATGCCCATCCCTACTTTAGACATTTGAATTATTAATTGCCACGATCCAAAAATGGAAGTGATGACACTCGTCTAATCCCACCACGACAAACCAACCTCATCCATCAACACGAAAGAAATGTGGAAAGTAAAGCAACAATAGCATAAGAGTGGAAAACGTAGTCATTCTAGAATAACCCCAAAACTTGGTTGTCACATGTACAAGTCATTAGTATAATAATACATAATTTGAAAGATAATACAAGTCTCAATGTCTTTGTGTTTCGAATAGAACAAAACATAAAGTAAGGAACAAGAGGGCCCGTTGGGATGACAACAACAACCTCTCAATATATCCTCAGAAAACCTCGAAAATAGATGAAAGAGAAGGGTCACACGGATCCGGGCTCAGAACCTACACAAGTGTAGAAGTAAGGAGTGAGTACCAAACAACACGATACTCAGCAAGTAAACTACTAAACAAGGCAAAACTAGGCTAGAATACGAGTACTTCTTTCATCACAACTGAACCGTATCAACTACAACCTGCATAAAAATCAACCCAACATAATAATTTTACAATACACAGTTCACAAGGCTTGACAATCACAGTTCAACAATCAATAAATATCAAGTAGATCAATCACAAGTATCAAGTAGATCAATCTCAAGTATCAAGTTCATCAAATCACAATAGACAAACACTTGCTGGGACCATTTTCCATCGGCACGATATCACTACTTGTTTCCACCGACTTTATATAGTATCACTTACCAGAATCATTTTTCTTCGACACAATATCTCTAGCCAGAACCATTTTCCTTCGTCTTTATAACATGTCACTTGTTGGAACCATTTTCCTACAGCACAATATCACTAGTCGGAACTATTTCTCTTCGACTTTATAGAATATCACTTATCGATATCATTTTCCTTCGACATAATCATCAGATGTCTCATCATGATACACATAAATCAATACTATAAGGAAGAAAGCTATTACAAATATTTGTGTTATTTATGTCTTTTATAGGCATTACAGTGACAACTTTTTCACTTCTTACTGTAAGTTCACAACCATAATTAAAAGATAAGCGAAAAGCTACAGACCCAATAAAGCTAAATGACCAAAATCTATCATTAATATTACTATTTTCAATACTCTCCCTCAACACCAACTTTGATTTCAAACTTTATCAAGTTGTATATAAATCCTTCCGAACTTGTTGATACTCAAGTTGTTCCTGAACAAATCTACAATTTAGTTCTTGTCTTGATGTACTTCAACCTAATTTCCTCTTGCAATTTTTTTTCCTAATAAGATAATAATGCACCTTCATGTGTTTTGTTCTTGAATAAAAACTGATTTTTCTACAAGACATATTATCGACTAATAATCACAATATAGTGAACAACATAAATCGTTGGTTGATTTAGATTTATCAATAACTACATTAGTCAAGTATTCGCTTTCGAGTTGTCATCGTTACGTTGGTACTCAATACTCCGTTTTTGTTGTTGATAAAGACACAACGGATTGCCTTTTGCTAAATCATGAGACTACTACTAATGCAAGCATAAATACATATCTGAAAGTTGAGTGTGGAATATCATGATCTCATGTATAGTCATCATAACAATAATCAACTAACTTACAATCTCCACATTTCTTGTATATGTAATATTTAATTGTATCATTGACATATCTCATGGAACTGCTTTCAAAGGAGGTTTCTTTGAATTTGCAAATAGTGACTCATTACACTAAGGGAAAAGACTCAAATATTCCATTGAACTTTGAAAAAAGGCTCATTTATGTCATCGGCTAAAAGTTTGGTTTATATATGCCGTTGTCATTTGAGAAAATGCTCATTCATGCCATTATTTTTTAACTTTGATTTTGTAAAATTATTATTTTTACTTCAACAAATCCCTTAACAACTTTCAACATTTTTCAATTGAGGTTTTAAATCAAATGTACTCATTTTGCTTCTTCTTCCTCAAGAACACATGAAGAACATCAAATTTCCAACTTCTTCAATTCTTCACGAAATCACCTCTAATTTCAAGAGTAGTTTAGTTTCTCTCCAAACTAGATACCAAAACTCATCTAATTTTGATCTCTAGTACTCAAGTTTCGTTTTCCATTATTAGAAGTAAAAGTCTCCGACTGACACCACTTTTTGCAGATTCAATGAAAATAAGACATTTCCATTGATAATTCTTTAACATCAAATAAAATGAAAAGTAAATAAAAAAAATTGTTAATTAAAAGGAAGACAATGCAAAACGTTGTTGCTAAAAAAAATTATAATATTATTTTAGATGTATGTAGAATGAACACAATTGGTTTATTGGGGTGATTTAGGGAGTTTCGTTGAGAGTAGTGTGAACTGTACATGTTTTTGTGAAGAACCTGTTAATTTTTGCCAATTTTTAACAAAAGGATGAAAGTTGTCAAATTTTAAATAATTGAGGGATGTTCCCTATCAAAGAAAAATAATTGAAGGTGTCGTTTGGTGAGAAGGATAATACCAAATAGTCCTGGGATTAAATTATAGTACCACTTAATTTGTTGTTTGGTTGGAAAGTCTGGGATAACTTATCCCGGGATTAATAATTAGTACCGAGATAAGTTATCCCTCCCCTTGGGTGGTATAGTAATCCCGAGATAACTTATCTCGGGATAAAATAAGTAAATGACAAAAATGTCTCTTTCAACCCTTTTGTTACATCACTTTTTACATTCATGAAGGACATTTTTGTAAACAAATAAATTGTTCTTAAAATTTATTATTTTGAATATAACAAACCAAACATTCAATAAAAACTAATCTCATCATAACTAATCCCATCATAACTAATCCATCATAATTAATCTCATCATAACTTGAATACAAATCAAACGACCCCTATGTAATTTAAGTTAAGGGTATAATTTAAGAATATTTTTGGCCAAAAACTCTTTGTTTTTCATTAAAATTTTCCAGCATGATGTTTGGTATAATTGAGTTTTAGTTAACTAAAGGACAAGAATAAGGAGGGCCCGTCAGAAAAGTAGGTTAACAACATAACGAAATTAAATTTGATTTCCTTTATCTCCTTCCAAAAAGTATGTGTATACTACAGTACTGAACCTTCACTTTGTTCTTCACGCCCGCCATTACATTGCTCAGAAATGGACTCTTGGAACGAATGGGTTGAGCAGACACTTGAGAAACTGGAGTCCCGTAAACTCCTCCGTTCACTTAGGCCAATTCATCTCTCCGACGATAATTCACACACTGATGAGTTTGAATGTTTCGATGGATTGCGCCAATGGGATAGAGCCACAGTCGAAGTAGAGATTTCAGAGACCACATTCCAGAAATGGCTCCAAGATATTCCTTCTCCTGGTATACTTTCTCCTTTTCCCCCCTTTCTCCATTCTTTTTCTAATTTCAAATTTGATGAAACAAGATATAAATGTAATGTGTGGAAAGTTTAGTTTCATAGGATAAAAAATCTTTAAAATTTGACTAGTTTATATTGAAAGTTGTGGAGTAAAGCTCTCAAATGTTCACTCAACTTGATGAATTTTATCTACTAAGGTCACTTTTTTTTGTTTTATATAAAAAGAAGTCATGGAACTATTCATTCATTTATTTAAAAGTCACACTCGCCGGAAAATCCATTGAGTGTGATCTACCCGTACTGGTTTTACTTGTGTAAAAGGGTCGGCTGGCAGCTCCTAGATCCTTTTACATTGTTGTAACATCTCAATTAGGTACCTCCCATAATTGAGTCGGACAAGTTGACAGAATTTGCTGCTCTAAGATGCCTTAAGTTTGTCTAAGTTGTAGCTTCACCGTGATGCATGTTTGGTAGCCTACGAGGCTGCAACCATTATTTTGTGTCTGTAATTGTACTTGAGCTGAACTTGATTCTTGCTTATTTTAACCTTTTTATTTGAATGCAAGTTGGAGTATCTGATTATCGTGTGTTATTCAATCTCTTTGTATGAATTCTTTAAATTGCAATGAATAACGTGTTATAACGTTATTGGTGGCGAAGTATTGGTGAAAGAGCACAAATTAAGCAAAGATGACAAGCATAGTAGAAGGAGGAAAAGAATATTATGCTGGTTGATTTAGAACACTTTGGGAGCTGTCGAGATTTTGGGTATTGCAGAAGTATAAGGAGGTCAAGGGGGCATTCATAAGATGAGAGGGGGAAGAGCGACCGGGCCAGACGATATTCCTATGGATTTTTGGAATGCATGCAAAGTAGGTATTAGGTGGCTAACTGAGTTCTTGTATTACTTAAATGTCATTTTTAGAATGACTAAAATGCCCGTAGAATGAAGGCGCAGTATAGTGATCCTATTGTACAAGAATAAGAGTGATATTCAAAATTATAACAACGGTAGGAGTATTAAACTTCTAAGCCATACTATGAAAGTTCGAGAGAGGGTGGTAGAGATGAGGACGAGGAGGCCTGTGTCTATTTCAAAGAACCAATTCTGATTCATGTCGGGGCGACCAACGATACCATTGAGCCAAAACCCAAGTGAGAACTGTGGAAGGAGACTCGAAGCACGTTTCAGTCAAAATGGGGTTGTACCGGAGATCAACTCTTAGCCTATTTTTATTTGTCTTGGTGATGGATGAATTGACACTGCATATTCAAGGAGAGGTACTATGGTGTATGTTATTTGAAGATGACAAAGTATTGATTGATGAGACACACGACATAGTTAATGATAGACGGTAGGTTTGTAGACAAACCCTAGAGCCTAAAAGTTTCAAGGTTGAACATGAATAAGACATAGTACATGGAATGTAAGTTCAATGATATATCACATGAGGTGGATATGGAAGTGAGGATTGATACGCAAACCATCCATAAGAGATGAAGCTTCAAGTATCTTGGTCAATCAATGTCACACATCAAATTGGAGTGGAGTGGATTAAATGGAGGCTTGCATTTGGTGTATTATGTGATAGAATGTGCCACCGAGACATAATGGTAAGTTCTACAGAGTGGTTGTTAGACCAACCATTGTATGGGGCAGAGTATTGGTTGGTCAAGAATTCAGATGTTCAGAAGATGAATAAAGTGGTTATGAGGATGCTTAGATGAATGTGTGTGTGCATTAGGAGAGATAAGATTAGGAACAAAAATATACGGGGTAAGGTGGGAATGACCTCAGTGATAGACAAGATGCGGGAAATAGAACTGAGATGGTTTGGGCATGTAAAGAGGAGGAGCACAAGAGATGGTTTGGGCATGTAAAGAGGAGGAGCACAAGATCCTAGTCAGAAGGTGCGATAAGTTGAGAGTGATAGGTCTAAGGAGAAGTATAGGTAGATCAAGGAAAAGAGGTGATTATACATGACATGTCATGTCATATCTTCGGCTTACTGAGGACATGATCCTAGATAGGAAAGTATGGAGGTGGAGGATTAGGGTAGATGGTTAGTAGGTAGTTGAGCAATTTCTCTCTTTCTTATAGGAGAGCACAGCTCTAGTTCTGAGCACCCTGTCTGCTCCCTACTTACCCGTATCATTATTATTATTATATTACTATCTTATTTTTCAAATTGTACTACTACCGTTGTTTCTTTTACTTGGGTTATGTTTACTGTTTTTGCTGTCAGTACTTCTCTTTTCTACGGTATTTTCACCATAGCTTTTACTCTTGCTTTTGCCAAACTTGTTTTTGAAAGCATTTTTCTTGGGCCAAGGGTCTATTGAAAACAACCTCTCTACCTCACACAAGGTAGGGGTAAGGTCTGCATACACCCCACCCTCCCCAGTCTCCACATTACACTGGGTATGTTGTTGTTATTGTTGAATAACGTGTTATAACGATCTCTCTTCTACTTCATTCTCAAGAGAAATGCACCTCTTTATTTGCACTCTGTTACATGAGCCATTATCACCGGTAACACTGAATTTCACCTTCAACAGAACACAGTGAATTTTCTGGTGATTTTATGTAAATTTTTGGCGAGTGTGGCTTTTAAAGAAACAAATGAATCATTTAGTGACTTTTTTTTATACAAAACAAAGAAAAGGGACTTAGTATATAAATTCATCAAGTTGAGTAATCATTTGAGAAACTTACTGGACAATTGTGATAGTCATGCAGAAATGGAATTGCGTTTAAATGTTTAAGAACGTAAAAAAAAGAAGAATAATTGCCTCATAAATTGGTATGGAGAGAGTGGTAGCTTCATTTCCCTCTTAGTTGCATTACTCGTACATGCTATGCTAGTTCTAATAAAAAGGCTGAAGGATGCTACCTTAAGAAAAGTTACAAGTTTTACAAAAATGAAATACTTTGCGATACTGCATCGCTACAGTCCCTTGTATGAATTATCATAACAGTCTTGAGATGTTGCACTCATCACATACTTTTAATCAATTATAGGAGATGACCTTGGTGGTAGTGGCGTTGCTTATACTGAAGCAGGGACAAGTGCTGGAGGATTCAGAAAGTTGATTCTATTTTCCGGAAATGATTATCTGGGCTTGAGTTCCCATCCCTCAGTTATCAAAGCTGCAATACAGGCATTCTATTAACTCCTCTTCAGCATTTTGTTTATTAATGAATTCTTGTAATGCTATCATGTCCCGTTGGGTAAATTTGTTCTGACTGTTGTATTCAGGCAGTCCAAAAGCATGGAATGGGTCCAAGAGGTTCTGCACTAATATGTGGTTATACGAATTATCATAGATTATTAGAGTCATCACTGGCAGAGTTGAAAAACAAGGAGGTATTATCTTTTTCATTAGTTAACTCTTCGAGGTTATAATTTGATTTGGTGAACTTGCTTAGTTGGGAGATTATCTATCCGTAAAGAGATAATAAAATGCAGGAGCCTGTAATGTGTTAGGACCTCACTTATTCTCCATTTTATCTTTTCCTTCTAGAATTAGGGAAATAACTTAGGATTTTAATAATGAGCAAGGTAACTCTATACCTTGTGTTTGGACATGAAGGAGGACTACTCTCAGAATAGAAAAATTATTACATGTTATTTTCGATTTTCCTCCTGCTTATGTTCTCAGCCCTCCCCT
>JAJOOR010012191.1:0-23940 GCA_036250505.1 Solanum acaule
TATCACTTCAGGAGGAAGAAGTTGCTAAAAATGGTGATGTGGATGTCTGAGTGATCTAAAAAATGGTAGAAGATTTGGAAGCGCAAGATGATGATGTTGTAGAAGTGAATTGTAAAGCTTCTGGTGCTGATGGAGATCTTCATGAAAAGCAATTGTCACCACCTAGGCCTTCATCGGTTGATTCAACTGCAAATGGAAATGGAAATGGAAGTGCTAAATGAAGAGATGAAGGTATTATTATGCTTATATCTGTCTTGTTGACCTTTTTTTTACAGTTATGTACTCAATTTCTGTATAGTTTTCAATTTCGGTTAGGGACTTACAGTTATTGAGTGATGGTTTTTGTGTTATACTTAAGCTTTACTTATCTATGCATGCATGTTGTAATTTTTGCTTCCCTTTGGACCTAAAGCTAACTCCTAAGTATTTATGTGGAACTGGGAATGTGGTAGACACTGATATAGTAATTGCGTGCAGTGAATGTGGTTTGTATTCCTTTGTTTTTAATTTCAAAGTCTAAGATTAACATGGTCACATGACTGTAGCTGCAGGTAGTGGTAACACGGACTTCATTTCTACAAAAATGAATCTAGTTAATTGTCCTGATGTCCAGACATTGCATCCCATGCCTTCTGCTGGTGGTTCTGCTCAAGTCAATACCAATGTTTCCAACATAGAAAAGAAAAGACGCCATTCAGAGCAAGCAGGTAGAGATGATTTGTCACGCTTATTCTTACATTTCTGTTCTTATTTGTGGCATTCAACCCACATCTCAACTTGTTTTTCTTTGACAAGTGACAATATCAATCTTTTTGGTTCTGTGTTGAGCATATCAATCCTTTTTGTATGTAAATTGACCAAGATATTTGCTTCTATATGTTGCATGGTGTATCAACAGAAGAGTTGAAAGGTCTTCATTCTCTATCAAATTTATTATTGTTCATTTAACACACTTTATCAACCATACTTCATTGCAGCTTCACCTTAGTCGAAGAGCATAGGGTCTTTACCTTGTATCACATAACATTAATTAGCAACTTCACACATTTGGGGATTAGAATTGTCAATTTCTTAGTGGTGAAAAGGCAGTAAATGAACTCAGCTACAGAGAGGAGTAGAAGGTACATTTTAGCTCCATGTGGTTTAGTCACAACCTTAGTTCTCATGCTAACTTGCTAGGTAGAGAATAACTGCCCTTCCTTTTGTCTCAGTTCATTCTCCATCCATATGACTGCAATTTCACAAGCAAAGCACATATCATCGTGCAGTTCTGCTCTACTGCAGAAGAAGGCCACAAAAAGATCCAATATTTATATCAACAACGTGATGAATTAACTAATAGACTACATGGTCCCACCAAGGCAGATAGAGTCTGAAGACTAACTTAACTAACTCTGTGAGTTCCATCAAAAGTACATACTTTTTTCCTCTTAAGCATATTCTGTCTAAATTTACAGTTCAAGTTTGGTGAAAAATTAATCTTCTATATTTGCTTACAACTTAATTTATTTACTTTTCAAATATATATAAAGCTTTAGCATTTTTGTTCCACTTAGTATACTTAATTCTACCCGTAATCATATAGGGTCGAATTATTCACATTTAAAGTCCGTAATAATGTGAAATACACATTTATGAATTTCTCTTACTATAGGAGAAAGGTAGAAGGACAATCATTGAAGTTTCGGATGTAGTAAAGGAAAAGGCAAAGGCAGTGAAAATATTCATTACTCAAAGGTATATAATATGTAATCTTACATTCATTTTTTGCACAGTGTCATATTATATATTTGAAGTATTTAGTTTGCTTATAATTTAACACTATAGCACACATGTTCATTGTAAACACTAGCTTTCTCTACTCTTCTATATTTCATATGTCATCAGTTGAAAGAGAGAGTTTATATATATTTAAAGAACACAGTCAATTAGACCATACATTGTCTTATTTTCATTGCAGCTTTTAACTTGTTCTTCTTCCTAATTTTGAGAAGACAGACATATATATATCCTAAAGCACATACTTTCTCTTCCATTGTAGGTCAGCCGTTTTCAATTTGGAGGAAAGATGAATGTACTTACTCAACTTCTTACCATGAAGATAATAAGAATCTATAGGAACATCACCAAAGTGCTGGAACAATGACATTGTACGCACTGCTTCAATCAGCTGGCACCTCATCACTAATGTAGATGCTCAAGTACCAATACTGCAGCAGGTACCACAATTTTCTATTTGTTTTCAAAATCCCTTTCAGGCTTTATTTCTTCTGAACATTTCTCAACTAATATTACAAACTTTCTTCCCACTGAAGGAGTACTGCATAAGACATATACATCTTTCCTGCTAAAGTCAGACGCACAACGAAAAAAACTTATTCAATGTCTTAAAGCAACAATTCAAACAATGGTATCTTAGGTTAGCACTAATGATTTACTTAATTTCTAAATGTTTTTAGATCCATTGTTCAACATATATTGCAAATGAAGAACGTAAATTACATTATTTTTGTTATACCAATAGAGCAGTAGTGATCTCTGTGTCTTTGTCAACTTATTAAGCATTCAAATGTATTTTACTTTTAGGGAAATGCATTATCTACCTTTAGCCTAATAGTTCCTACATTCAATTTTACATTACAGTAAAAACAAAATGCTAATCCTATACTATTTTTGCTGCCATACTAACCAGATGACACATCATTTGATGTGTGTGTATATATATATATATATATATATATACATAGATAGATAGATAGATAAATATTGTTTATCCTTATTTAGAAAGGACAATTAAACTACATCTGTCTTGTTGAAAATTCATGCAGTTTTGGTTGCCAATGAAATAATGCCAAAAAACAGACAAAATCATTACATTAGGTAGTCAAATGTAATGATTTTGTCTCTTTTTTGACTACCAAAGGTACTGACTTTCTGTCTTTTTTGGTACAATTTCATTGGCAACCAAAACCCCATGAATTTCTAACAAGACACATGTAGTTTTTTTGTCCTTTATAATTTCTATATTTCTAAAATAAATAAAAATAACAAATTAGATAAGGGTAAGGTAATACATATTTATATAATATATAATATTACCCTTATATATATATTACTCATACAACACAAATTTAATAGCCTTTCATTCAAGAAAAATTTTTGCTCCCTTTCTGAGGTATTATTTCTTCCCTTTTCATCTTTTCCCTCTTCTCATTTTCAATTTTTCTTCCAGATTTTGCTTGTCACCAAAACAGAAAATCAAAATAGATGAAAATTACAGTTATTAATTGGACGTCAATTACTGTGGTATTACATTTGTACTGATATTGCAAATGTAAAAGCGAAAGTAATAGCCTCCCTTATGAGTTTCCTGTTTGATGGTTCATATTTAATGCTTTCAATACTATTCAATATTTCATAGATATACCATGGACTCAGGAGTATGCTTTTAGCTTGATGCCCAACATGATCAAAATATCTGCAGGATAGTTGTTTTCTTTTGTCTTTTTTTTGGTTTCTTTTTATTGAAATTTTAAATAGTAGCATGACAATTTAGTTTCTATGAAAAATAGGAAACATTTTTCGTAAGGCTAAATGGTGCCTTTGGATATAAATGTGACAGATTAGCTCTCTTCTACAAACTGTATCTTCCATGATACTAGGTCATACATAAGCCATCAGATACTGGCTTCAGTAAAGTTTTTCATATTGTTTTTCCCAAATGTATAGTGGTTTGACTCAAGTTTCAGAGATAATTGTTGATGTTTTAATATTCTGCAACATTTTCTGTCCCTGTAACAGATTTTCTGTGAAAATTTAATTGTCCAATTGTACTTTGCACATTAATAATGCCTGCTAACTAATTTTATGTCTTCATTGAGCTCCGCTAAAGGGCCCTAACAGATTTACACATGACTGTACTTCTACTATGACAACACTGTTGTTTTTCTTTTCATTTGTTTTTCATTTTGTTTTTTTTGGAACATACAAAGTTTATTATGTTTGTGCAGTTTATATCTCATAGGACCCAATAGTAAGAGGTACAACTCTGAAGCAGTATACTTTGTTTGGTCATTTTGGGTGTAGGTGCTTTGTTTGTATCAGATTATCAATCTCCTACTTTCGCATTCTACAATTGTACAGATGTATCTCATGATTGACAAAGAACTAATAGCACATACATGGTTACGAGATGAAGATGGAAGGAAAAGCAAATAGTATGATACATGCTATGTGATCTTTTATGAGTTTGTACTTTATGTTCAGTGTTTGTCCTAACTTGCTTTTACAAGAGTTTCTTAATGCTTTGTTACTACATCAGAAGCTTATTTCTGCAGCTAGAAGGTGCATTTTACTCCACAGTGCTGCTTTCATTTCATTCGTTTTTCCCTTTTGTCTAAAGAGATGAAACAATGTTGCATGTCCCTAATTTATTCAGCCATGTTCATAAAAACACAACAAACCAAGTACTTTGACTGAATACTCATGTTATCCTGTAGATACTACTATTTGGTTAACTATATTTCCTACAAACATGGTACTAAGAGTGAACATTGATCAAATAGAACCAGTAACACGAGATTGGATTTGCAAAGTTCAAATTGTCGAAATAGGACGCCCACGCGAAAGCCTTGACAAGAAATGTACATTCCAAAATTTAATTTTGGAAGATGAAAAGGTCAGCTCATTATTATATTTTATCTTATGACTATTGCTCTTTTCCTGTCAACTTAGTTAATCTCAACTTTCTATAACTCTTACTTTCAGGAATGCCAGATTAAGGCAGTTATGTACGCTGAAGAAATTGAGCAGTATGCAGATAAGCTTAAACTCCTCAATACCTACCTCATCTCTACTGCAAGAGTCAAAGTCTTACCAACTTCTTACGGCAAGCCAATACATAAATTTTACTGGATTCTTGACAAAGAAATAGTAATTGAACAAATCAAACCATCTAATGAAGTTGAAAAACCACTTCCACCGCCAACCAAGCTGAATATCACAAGCTTTGACCGCATTCCTCATCTGATGGTTGATTCTGCTGCTGAAATAGGTATATCCATCGTAATAGCTATTATCAGACTGAAATATACATCTTTCCTGCTGCAGAAGACTTGCAACATTTCATTATGTATCATATACGCAGATATACTGGCAATCGTTCTTCGTTGTGGTCCTCAAAAAAATGTCGGTCGCAGTCATCATAGGTGTCGAGAAATTACCCTTTGTGACAATCAGTAAGTATAACATTTGACATTCTATTTTCCCATTTTCTCCAAATATTTTGAATCAGTAACCACTTTTTGCATTTCTGTGCTCACATCATCAATTATCGTCTAAGCATTATCATAGTACTTACTCTTCTGTCCTTATGTTCTAACACTCTCAGGAAAAATCAGTTTCTCTTCACTCTATGGGAGGATTTCGGAGAAATAGAAGGACATGAAATTGCCTCTAAAATGGCAACAGAGGCAGATCTGCTTGTAATCCTCGGAAGGAGTATAGGAATCTCTACTTATCAAGGTACGTATGCGCTCAACTTCTTACCAACATAATTTTATATAATAACAAAACAATATACAACCTATGTGTTATACAGGGTTGTCACTGCAGACTAGGTACAATTCCACAGTACGTGTGAATCCGAATTACCCACAAGCAGTGGCACTCATCAACTGGTACTCATATTTCATATTTATTCTATAGCTTTAATTTGCATGTAAAGAACCTACTAAACATATTATATGTTCTAACAATAGGGCAAAAGAAAACAAAACAATGTTGTTAAGTTGTCCATCAGAGAAAACCTCAACAAGCTCATCTATCGCTCCCATGATAGTCACTCCTGTTGGCCAACAACTTATCTCTATTGCAGAAATCTCATCAGCACCTTCTGTAACTCATACTTGAACCTGCTCATTGGAGAGTATCCTTATACATTTTCTCATTCTGTAGCTTTGCCTAAATAATCAAAACTTCCCACAGATGGGAGTGTTCTATGTTGAAGTAGAGATGGCCGTATTAGATGAATTCCAAGACTTTTGTGTGCTTGAATGCTCAGGATGCAAACAGAAGAAGCGCACAAAGGATAGAAAGGATTTTGAATGTCCAAAATGCAATCGGAAAACAGCATTAGTGCCTCGGTACTATACTTTTGACTTCTAAATTACACTTTCTACAAAATATACCGTATATTATACACATATTTGAAACTTGCCTTCATTTCAGCTGTAGCTTCCAAATTGATCTTATTGACAATACTGCTACAACCACAAAATTTATCTCAGCTGAATTAGGAGAAAAATTACTGTCCATGACAGCAGAAGACATATTTGACATAACTTGCACTAAGGTTATCTCTCATTCCCACTGGCTACTTGTACACACGTATTGTCATAATACCATATATCTTCAGCACAAACACTTTACCACATATGCTTTGTTCTAAACTATTTGTTCTAACTTGTTACATTTACAGCGACAATCATTGTCTCTTAATCATGTCCATGAGATGTTGTCAAACAAAGTATTCAAAATTCAGCTAAGGAAGTCATCTTGGGCCAGCTCAAATACCACGCATGCAACTTTGTCCGTTCTTTCCTACATGGAAAAACAACATACTCCACAGAGCACTACTGATAGGACTTCTAAAAAGATAAAGCCTTTGGAAATAAGTGAGGTAGAAGTGATGGCAACAACTACTGCAGCTAGTTCTTCAAATGCACCGCCAAAATTTGAACCACCACACCAACCAAAAAGGTCTAAAAGGTTAGTCTACATCTCACTTTCACACCAAACTATAGGTCAGAATGATTATCAATTCCAAAACTTTACAATTATTTCAAAACTTGCTGGTAAAAGTCTCTACTTTTAGCTGTAGTTTACTTTCTTTTATACACGTATCCATATAATTCCTGTGAAACATTGTAAATGTCATACTTATGTTATAGTGCTGCTTTTGCACTTGCTCTTATCTGCTTTCAAATTTCACAATTTTGTTATGTTTATGTCTGACATAACATTGCAAAGTCTCACATTAATTCAGGGCTAAAAACTCTCTATCCATGTTCATATCCATGCTCAATTCAATTGGTTAACAATTTCTTTTTAATTCCTCATCTGATATTGACTGTTGAATTAGCTTATTTTAGTTACAACAATTGACTAACTTCATTACTTCACAGTTAGCAGCAGCTCTTTTGCACACTGACACTAATTTTTTACTCTTTCCTGTTTCTACTCCTTGCAACAGCTCAACTCACATCCAATCGAACTGCCTTTCAACACTAAAAAACAGACTTAGACTTTTGACATTTTATTATGAACAATGTTGCTCACATTCATATAAATCACAGTCAAAGAAATCCTTATGTCTGCTGTGTGTTTGTGATACCATAAAACTGTAGCCTCCTTTTGCTCTTTCGTTAATGTTTGTCATTTGACACTGCAATATAAGCCTATTTACATGTTTTTCTGGATAACTTGCACTGCATACATTCTTCTACATTTTTCTTATTCTACTTTGTTATGATGTCATACACTATAATACACAGTTATCAATAGGAAGAATAGGAACGACGTTTGTGTCTACTAGCTAACCTCATTCACCATAGACTATTAGGCCAGTCACACACAGATTGAACATCAAATCTATCACTTTTATGATGATTCCATGATTTTCTTTCTATTTGATCCCTATATTAAAATTGCTTTGCTATCTGTTGCCATATTTCCAGTTTCTAACATACTTTAAACTGTCTAATTACAGGAACTCCCTCACACCATTTTGTCACTTTTGCTTATAATAGGGACAATATAATGAATGACTCTCCCTATGCTCTGGTTTTTTGCATGACGAAGATTAGCTATGGAGAAGCAAACTGCAGTGTCCTCTAAATATGATAAACAATGACATGCTAATCTTATATGCCAAAACTGCAACATGTACTATATTATTTTGGTTATATTACATTAGTTAGTATGTGCAAATCGTTCAAATCGACATCATACTGATGTCTATTGTACATATTCTGAATATTTCTAATAGTACATAATATAATATATGATATTATCTATCTTTTGCAAACGCCCTGACCCTTGATTCATTAATATTAAAATATTTTTACAACCATAATATTTTGACTATTGGGCCCGTGCTTGCCACGGGCCTCCCCACCCTAGTTTAGTATATATTAGAAGTATGTATATAATATAATGTAAATATTCTATTATATGTAGTATATTTAGTATATATTATAAGTATATATAAAATATAATGCAAGTACTTTATTATATAAATAGTAAGTTGTGTGTGTTTTTACCTATATTATAAGTATATAGATAAATAAATAATAAGATGAGGTGTCCAAGTGAAATCTACGGATAACTTTAAGTGGCTACAAATGACTTAAGTCTAGATAGTTTAGCCACATAAAATTGCTTATTGGGTCACAGACAAGTTTTTCAGTGGATTTATTGTTGTTAGACCTATACCAGCCTGGCCCATTAGTGGAGAACCCGATCCAGCCCAATCTAGTATATCAAGATTATTTGTTTTTATGGGTCGGGCTGGCTCTGTCTGACCTAGTTAACAGGTTTACCCCTCCTTCACTGAAAATACGATTCTTGTTGAAATTATTTTGTTAAAGAGACATAGACCACAGTAAAGTGTCACCTGGAGAGAGTAGAAAACAAAGGAAATACACAACAGGGGAACAAGATTTGTAGCTTATCAGAAAAGAAAACAAATTTATGTTTACATATAACATAATAAAAAGGTAGTACAATAATATTGTCACTCGATAGCAGGCATGGACATACATGCAACTTAATATTACTACAACAACAATTGAAATCTCGAAACAACCTGAAATATAATGATGCTACTTATTAAGTAAAACACACACACACATACGTAAGATCGGGGTCTTTCTAATTATTAATTTTTTGCAGTTGAAGCTGCTATTTGGGTCCATTTCGTAAAATAGAAACACTATTTCATATGTATTTTGAGAAATAAGACCGTCTTTTTTTTCGATTGAAGAGTTGGATTCCCTGGAAAAATAGCATCTCGTAAGTTTTGATCACCTGAAGAGATTTTTAGACAGAATTGACATAAAAATAGGAAGACTAAACCTCTGTTCAAAACCCATATTCATCCTCCTCCTTAGATAGTTCCAAACAGTAATTTCACTCTGAAAATACTCTTCTTCTTCTTCGAATTTTTGCATAATTTTCTTGAAAACCCAAAATAACATTTCGCCTCCGAAAAGCAGAAAACAGAGGGAAAACACAACATGGGAAACAGGGTACGTGAAGAGAAGAGAAGCAGTGGAAGCGAAAGAGAGAGAAGTAAAGAAAATCATAACATTGTGTATGAGGTCGGAGAATTTCCTATAAATACAATGATGAGAAAATCTCTGCTTAATACAGTATATTAAAGAGAATAGGAAGAAAGAAGTGACTGAAAGTCTCATTGTTTTGGGATTGGTGGTAAAAGGATCAGTGCCTTGATATTTTATCTGTATAAAGGTGAGGAAAATGGTGAAGACCAATGCAAGAATTGTGATGGGAATACTCTGTTCCTGTATGAAAATAGAATTGAAAAAGTTTCTCCATGGCTGGAGGACAATTCTTACATTATAGGCCATTATTATTTGAAGAAGAAGAAAAGGTAAAGGTGAATAAAAAAGGGTTGATCGATGATGAAGGAGGAGTATTGGGTTTATATAGAGAAAGTTATAAGAAGATGCGTAGTACATGTGGCATAACATGAGACAAAATTTCTAGTTTGATTGTCACTGATGAATTTTCATTTTTTCATTCTTTTAATTGATATATGTGAGTCTATTTATGATGTGTCAATGAGTTTGACAAAGTTTGAAGTGGCATAACCCAACATTTAATTTCTATTGATTGTGACTGATGATTTTTCATTTTTTTAGTTTTTAATTGATATATCTGAGTGTGTTTATGATGTGTCAATAAGTTTGACAAAGTTTGAAGTGGCATAACGCAAGATTTAATTTCTAGTTTGATTGTAACTGATGATTTTTTTTTTTTTTCATTTTTTAATTGATATATCTGAGTGTATTTATGATGTATTTAGAAAAATGAAAATAATCCTGATGGTTCAGTTCGAAGTTTACAATAACAAAATCTGATAGAAAATTGCTTTTATATTTTTTTATATATACTAATTGTTGAACAACTTTGATATATCAAAGAAAGATAGCCCAATGATTAAGACTGTTCAAAATTGTCTCAATGGCTTAGGTTTGAGCCCAAACTAAAGTGTTTCGTTTATTTTTTTTTTAGTTTCGTTTTTTAAGAGAACAAAAATACGTTTCAATCTTTATAATCTAAACAACAAGGTTTATTTTTTTTTATGTGTCCTAAACTATAACCTCCCATAAAACCATCATTGTTGTGTGTTTCTATATTATTTTTATCGAATTTAAAATTTGATTGTGTTAGAAAAGGTTAGTAAATATATTATTTAAAAAAAAAAAAAAGTTTAACATGACATGGCATCTACTTTGGAGAGATTTTTGTTAGTTAATTATTTTAAAAAATAAAAATAAAAATTGAATGATATTATATTCGTTAAAGAAACAAATCTCAAACACAAGACCATTCATAAAATTTACTCCTTAATATTGAATATATAGGGTGATCTTTGACATATTTATACGCCAAAAAGCTACTTAAAAGATGGCCAAAGTCGTTGTTCAACTTGCCTTAATTGCTGGTGCCATAGGATCAAATTAAACTTTCATTCTCAAATTTAATTTAATTCACCGGTCTATCATAAAGTTGGTGCAACTTTTAGTTAACGTTTTGGCCCACAAATTTCCAAATTGTTGGAAAGATTTTTTTGAAAAAAAATACTGATTTATACGCGTAAGTTCTAAAAATTATTTGAAATATCTATAGACTTTGTATCATCATTTTATAATGAAAATATTTCACGACAAGCCATGACAACGAACATAATAAATATGAATTTAAAAAAGAGGAAAAATACAAAGGGAAAATACCATTGCTAATGGTTTGTATATCAAAAACTACTATTACTATTTGTAATTAGAGGCGACTTCGAAAAATTAAGTCCGGATAAAAATTGTATAAAATATATATATAACAGTATAAATTTTGTACAATGAACTAGGAATAAAATTCAGTCCAAAACTATAAATATATGTGTTTTTATAAAATATAAGTTTGGATGATCTTTAAATTTTTTAATATCACAAATACTAGAATTTGACCCAAATTCTAATTTTTTTTCGCGAACTTGGGATTTTATCTAATATATTTGCCAAATAATAATAAATTATATGACTAAACTTTAATTTCCAATTTTTTTTTAAAATATATTTATGGTCAAACATGCATGTTGCACTTTTTGTTTGGTTTTAATTCAAAATGTGTATATGCAACTAGTAATCACCAGGAAGTTTCCTTGAAAGAAAATTTGACTTTCATTTTCAGGATATCCAAATGAAAAATATGGTGTTCCGTCTGCCAAAAGGGTTGTTTTGTAGATTTTACTTTTGCCTCAACTTGGCCATCCAATATAGTTCTATCATGTACCTTTAGTAAGATATATTTTTCAGGTTCTTTCCAAAATTCAATTAATTTCCATCACTTCATTATTTTCATATTATTTAATAACTCTTCTCAGATTTCTCTATATATTCAACTTCTTAACAAAATTAAAGTGTATAACAATATATATATATATACGTCTGAAAGAACACTCTAATGGCAAGTCGGACTTACCATTTGTTGTTCTAGTGGGTACGTTTTTATACCTGCCACAAGAAATTTCTACTGCTAAATTATATCATTGTTCTTGTTTCTCGCTTCATAATATTATATACGTGTTGGTTAATACGGGATGAAAAATTATATACTCCCTCCGTCCTATTTTATGTGAGGTAGTTTCACTCGACACGGAGTTTGAGAAAGAAAGGAAATTTTTTAAAACTTGTAGTACAAAATGAATGATAGAAATTTGTGTGACTGTAAATCATTTCATTAAGGACAAAATAGATATTTTATAGTTAAATTATTACTTAATATAGAAATGTGTCATTCTTTTTGGGATTGACTAAAAAAGAATGTAAGTCACATAAGTTGGGACAGAGGGAGTAATTACTAAAGCATATGTGCTCTAGTTTTTGGACTGTAGGGGCACCAATATACCAAAAGTATGACGGAAGGTATCTACAAATCATTTACGATACTTCAGGCGATATATTTTGTCATTTTCCCCATATATATTGTCATAAATGGTTATAATTATTACAAAATTAAATAAATAACAATACACTAAATTGATAATTGACTCAAACTTTCAAATTAATAAACGGTGATAAAAAATTATCCGAGTTTGGGCCATTAGCCCGATGGGTCAAAACCTGAGCCGTCCCATAAATCCCGATAAAATTGCTTAAAGGGTCATGGACCAATTTTTTTCAGTGGATTTACTGTTAGACCAGTACCAGCCCAGCTCATTAGTGGGGAACCCGATCCGGCCCAATCCAATATATCGAGAAGCTTCTTTTAAATGGACCGGGCTGGCTCGGCCTCCTTCATTGAAATACGATTCTTCTTGAAATTGCTGCATTTTATTTTCTTGAAGAGCCATAATTACCATAGTAATGTTTCAACTTTCACGTCGAGAGAGCAGAAAAGAAAGGAAATACACAAGAAAGGAAATAAGATTTGTACCTATCAGAAAAGATAACATATTTATATATTTACTAACATAATAATATGTAGTAATACAACTTTTTCTATACCATGAATTTCACAACAACATTGTCACTTTTTTTGGTAATTAGTTGGACTTTATGAATCACCAAAGGAAGCATTACAAAACTACAACCAGATTCAAACACAATATGTTGTCTAGCCTTTAAAACCAACACTACACTAGGGGGTTATGGAGGACTTAGCCATATCGACTATATCTCTCCACGTCCCAACAAGAGAATCGAGATATTCTACTGGGAAGGCCTAGAGAGTCATCTAAAATTTATACTGCTGCAATAGATTGTTGATCATAGGTTGGGCTCTGGCATTACAGGTAAATGCTATGTCTTTTGCAATCATCTCCATCGCTCTGTTTTTCTTCTCAAATTGTCTTTGGTTCCTTTCCATCGATATCGCGCGAATTGTTTCAGTGTACACCATTTTGAAAAGTTGAACCTTCAGTGTTTTACCTTTGGCATCCCTCATGACTCCAGCTAGGTGTTTTACCTTTGGCATCCCTCATGACTCCAGCTAGGTGGTTCTCCCAATCACTTGTGGTTAGTGTTGTTCTTTTGAGCCAAGAGCAAATTCTAGTCCACAAAGGGACAAACAAGTGAGTTCTAGTTTCCAGGCAAGCATTGCAAAAAACACAATAAGGTTCTACACTCGCGCCCAATTTCAAGAGTCTATCCTTCGTGAGTAACCAATCTTGTAAATATAGCCATAGGGAGAATATAACTTTAGGTCTTGTCTCATTATTGTACATCATGACCTTCCATGGTACTCTTTCTGTAACCTCTAATAGATGAAAGTAAACTTGTCGTATAATACTTACCAGACCAAATGTAGCTTCTACAGTGTGCCTCTATAGCTGTCAGTACCTTCGTTGGAATTTGAAACAGTTGCGACCAGAAGGCCAGTATACCAAATAAGACTGTTTGTACCAACTACATCCTTGCAACGTAAGATAGATGTTTCGCAACATCTTTTTGGTTGACAGAGGTACACCTAGATATCAAAAAGGCATTTCGCCTTGAGTAAACTCAAGTTGAGCCAAAATTTGGTCTTTCATAGCCAATGATACCTTTCCAAAATATACAGAGCTTTTATCCAAGTTTGCTTGTAGTCCAGAGAATGCTGAAAATCTATTAAAAACCTGTTGAATAGCCGTAACAGAAGGCAAGTCACCCTTAGCAAAAAGAAGTAGGTCGTCTGCAAAGCTAAGATGAGTTATTCCAAGCTTAGTACATCTGGGATAATGTGCAAAACTTAGGGATTCTGTTAGGGTATTTAGCCCTCTACTCAAGTATTCCATAGAAATAGAAAATGAGACATAGGATTCCCTTATCTAAGCCCTTTAGCAGCATCAAAAGGAGGAGTTGGTTCACCATTAACAATGATTGAGTAGTTAACGGCTGTCACACATTCCACAATCAATCTCATTGATAACAAACATGATCATGTATTTAACTTAATATTACAACAACAATTGAAATCTCGAAACAACCTGATAAATAATGATGGTACTTAATAAGTAAAACACACACATTACACATTACACATTACATAACAATCAAAATTAGATAGGAAGATTAAACCTCTGTTTCATTGGATAAAAACTCATATTCATCCTCCTCCTTAGATAGTTCCAAACACTAATTTCACTCTGAAAATACGATTCTTCTTCGAATTTTTGTATAATTTTCTCGAAAATCCAAATTAACATTTTGCCTCCAGAAAGTAGAAAACAGAGGAAATACAAAACATGGGAAACAGGGTAGGTGAACAGAACAGAACAGAACAGAAGAAGTGGAAGCCAAAGATAGAGAAGTAAAGAAAATCATAACATTGTGTACAAGGTCGGAGAATTTCCTGTACATATAATGACGAGAAAATCTGTGCTTAATAGCGTATATTAAAGTGTATAGGAGCAAAGAAGTGACAGAAACTCTCATTATTTTGGGATCAGTGCCTTGATATTTTAGGTGTATAAAGTTGAGTAAAATGGTGAAGAAAAAATCCAAGAATTGTGAGGGGACTACTCTGTTCCTGCATGAAAATCGAATTGAAAACGGCTCTCCATGCCTGGAGGACAATTCTTGCATTATTATAGGCAAATAAAAAAGGGTTGATCGATGATGAAGGGTGTGCTTTATATAGGTTAGGTATCACCACGAAAGTTATCACAAGGTGCCAAAGCCTTTTGTCGTACCATTGACATTGGATATTGGCTTTTGGGATTTTGTACGGTGACGTAGCGTCAATCCAAAATTATATCATTTCAATTTTTCTACTATTTTATAATGTATAATCAAAAATTAAATTTATTAAAGCTATCTCAATCATATTGATTATTTTTTTGTTTTTTTATTTACTAATAAAATATCACCTCAAAATATACTATTATTAAAATATTTATTTCACAAATATGCACATAAATTTTTCACTAAAAAAAATCAAGAATGTAAAACCTTTTTGTCATATTGTTTGATCTTAAACATTTAATAGGAATGTTTACATAGGTTTTGTCGTATTGTTTGATGGAGTATCTATTATAATATTTTTTTTAATTTTAAACATAATTAATTAAACGTTTATTAAAGAGCAAAGACCCAAAGTCGTCCCGTCACCAAAGACCTAGGACCTACGTTTATTTAATTTTTTTCAATTTGTTGTTTGCGGTTCGATTTTGATGACCCATATATTTTGTTACTGTTAAAGAATGACAAAAGTCCACATTGGTGGTTAATGAGATGGGTGGATTCCTTATAAGGCTTGGACAATCCTCCTCCCTTTGAGCTAACTTTTGGGGTGTGAGTTAGGCCTAAGACCTAATCTAACATGGTATCAGAGCCCAGATCGTGAGCAATTGATCTGCGTAGAAGATAGATAAGGATAACGAAGTTGTAGAAGAAGCTTCAAAATCAATCCAGAATGACGGGAAATGAAATTGCATCGGCAACAGGGAATGAAGTTACAACCCTAAATCACAATCATCCATTGTATCTCCAAGCTTCAGATGCTTCTGGAATTGTTTTGGTGCCAATCAAACTAACAGGGCTAGAAAACTATGCTTTGTGGAGTCAATCAATGAAATAGGCCCTCAGAGGAAAAGGAAAACTTGGATTCGTTGATGGATCTTGTGCGAAAGCATCTTATAAAGGAGTACTAGAAGAACAATGGGAGAAGTGTAATGCGATCGTGTTATTATGAATTGCGAGCACTGTTACAGGTGAATTGCTACCAGGGATAATATATGCTTCAAATGCAAAGAAGGTTTGGGCAGATTTTGAGGAAATGTTCGAAAGATCAGATCTCACCAGAATTTATCATTTGTGGTCTGAAATTGCAGCTCTCAAACAAGGTATTGACTCTGTGACTTCATACTATTCAAAATTGAGGGACTTACGGGCTAAATTGGATGTGATGATCCTTTCACCTGGGTGTGCATGTGAGGATTCAACTAAGTATGTGGAGCATTTGAGGTCATAAAGATTGTTGCAGTTCCTAATGGGATTAAATGAAAGCTTTGGTCATATTAAGAGTAGTATCTTGGCTAGGGAGCCTATTATAACTATCAATGAAACATATGCAGTAGCAGCACAAGAGAAAAGTCAGAGAACACTAGGAGTTTTGGACAAAACAAGAGATCCGTTAACACTCTTAGCAGGAAGAACTCAACGTGGCAGACCTAAACCAAAGAAATTTGTGCCACCAGGTACAATATGTGATCACTGTGGATTCAAAGGGCATTTTAAGGCTGACTGCTACATGTTGGTAAGGTATCCACCAGATTTTCAAAGCAAGAGGAAATGATCTGATGGTTTCAATGAAATGAGAGGAACTGAGAATTTCAAATATGATGTCAAACCAAATGCACATTTCACTAGGAATGCTGATGACTTCACAAAGGCTACTGAGAATCAGATGTCATCATCTCAATATGAGGATCTGGTGAACAGGATGGATAAGGCAAACACATTAGAGTGTGTTGCTAACATGTCAGGTATGGCTTACTTAGATTCCCAAACAGGTCAAGTTTGTGAATGGATAATTGATAGTGGAGCCACACATCATATTACACCTAATGAGGAATTATTAATTGCTAGTAGAAGAATACAAGACACTAATACTGATGGAGTCCAGGTGCCTATAGGAAATAGATGTAACATAAAAAATATTGGGATCACAAAGGTTTTAGAGGGGCATAAACTTAAGAATGTATTGCATGTACCAGACTTCAAGTTTAGTCTACTATCAGTCTTAAAACTAACCATGGAACTAGCTTGTTCAGTTTCCTTTTACCCTGACTTTTGTGTGTTTCAGGGACTTTACGATGGCAAGGTATTGGGGATTGGTAAAGAAAATGAAGGACTATACATACTAAAGAATCAAATAAAGCCAGCAATGCATGCTATGGTTGCTAAGAATAAAGATGGAGACACGAAGCTATGGCACTTAAGGCTAGGACATGCTTCAACAGGTTGATGCAGAATATTCAGTCATTAAAGCATCTCTCAGACAGAAATGTACAACACAACTGTGAGATTTGTCCTTTAGCTAAACAAAGTTTCCAGTTGGTGAAAGGAAAACATTTAGAGCATTTGAATTAGTTCATGTTGATGTTTGGGGACCCTACAGACAACCTACTTTTGACAAGAAGCATTACTTTGTCACTATAGTAGATGACTACAGTAGATACACTTGGTTTTGTCTCATTCACTCTAAAAGTGAAGTCATTGTAGTACTTAGGGATTTTATTGCTTTAATAAAGAATCAGTTTGCAATGTCTGTGAAAATTTTAAGATTTGACAATGGAATTGAGTTATTTAATTCCTCAGTTACTGATTTGCTTGCTTCGAATGGTATAATACATCATAGTAGTTGTTCTTACACTCCTGAGCAGAATGGTACAGTGGAAAGAAAACACAGACACATATTAGAAGTGGCCAGGGCATTAAGGTTTCAAAGCTTCCTTCCAATTCAATTTTGGGGTGAGTGTGTTAGAACTGTTGTATATCTGATCAATAAGTTGCTTACTGATTTGATACCATGTTAGATTAGGTCTTAGGCCTAACTTACACCCCAAAAGCTAGCTCAAAGGGAGGAGGATTGCCCAAGTCTTATAAGGAGTCCACCCATCTCATTAACTACCGATGTGAGACTTTTGTCATTCTTTAACACCCCACCTCACGCCCAGTGCTTAGCATCTGGTGCGTGGACAATTTTTGATTTTTGGGGCCCCAACATCGGGTGAGACGGGCCCTGCTTTGATACCATGTTAAGTTTCTTCTATAGAACATATTGATAATCATGTAGAGAGCATTTGAGATTGAAAATGAAGAGAAGATATTTTTATATGTGTAAAATGTCAAGTACACATCCTTTTATACATTCAGCTACAGTACTGTATTGTTATAACTAACTTTCTACAGTAAAGTTAGTTATAACTAACTGCAGTCTATTAACTAACTACACATCTAATCACTGACTAAGCTTCTACTTATTTAATAGTTACGTACACATTTAGATGAGAGATATGTATCCTATTTAATTTCGAAAGGTCCAAATTATATTGCATTAACAAGTATTATAACCATGATTGAGTTAATAAATTTTATTTTAAAGTAAATAAATAATAAGTCAACAAATTGCAGAAGACTACCCTCCAACTTTGGTAAGAACAAGATCCTTGAAAATTTTGATATCCTATTAACATATGTAATTTCATATTATATTTTTATATTTAAATTTGTTGACTTAGCTATGATTTTGATATAATTTTGATCTTTCAAAATTAAATAAAATATATGTCTTTCATTTAGATATATATTTGAATCTTTTGGGAGAGAAAGTGTAACAGATAAGAGCCAAATCTGAGAAGTTTAAAGTTGGAAACTAAATTATGTATAAATGAGAATAAAAATTACAATAACACTCAAGTAGTTTTCTTTTTCTTTTATTAATTGACATTATTATATAAATTCTGAAAATCATTTTTAAAGGCATCAAAGTGCCAATCTATGAAGATTGTGACAATAAAAATAAACGGAGAAGAGAATAGTAGTTTTCATTAATCAGCTTTAACTTGTGTGCAGAATATCATTAATCAAAACACAATATCACAAATCTTTATAAATTTCAGGATGGAAGATCCAATTATTATTTTTTATGAAGAATACTGTTTTAAGACTCTTCACCTATGGACTTCCTATATATTTGGATAATATTTCTTGATTTCTTACTAAATCACTTTTGCTAACTTTCTTGTATTAGAGTTGGATTAATTCAAATTCACGTCGAATAGGGTTCATTTGAGGTAGCGCTACAAGTAATAAGCCTTTTAACTAAACTCTTAACTTGTACTGAAGTCGGACTAATTCAAATTCGTGTATTCAGGAGTAGCGCTCCGACTGTCAATAAGAGATAATCTATGAAATTAGTCCAAGTGGTCACTACATTGTTCATCTTCCTCATAAAATTGCAAACAGTTCCACCCATCCTTCACTGAAAATACAATTCTTCCTGAAATTATTTTGTTGAAGAGCCATAGACCATAGTAACGTTTCACCTCGAGAGAGCAGAAAACAGAGGAAATACACAACAGGGAAACAAGATTTATAGCTTCTCACAATAGTAATGATAACAAGCATGATCATAATTCATACATTTAACTTAATATTACAACGGCAATTGAAATCTCAAAACAACATGAGAATTAATCATGGAACTAATTAGACAGTAAGAGTAAACCTCTGTTTCATTGGATAAACAATCATATTTGCCCTCCTTCTTAGATAGTTCCAAATTGGTTCACCACTCATCCTCCTTCTCTCAAAATACCATTCTTCTTCGAATTTTTGTATTGAGTCGAAAAAGGATCAGTGTTGTTATTGCTTTGATATTTTAGCTGTAGAAAATTGAGGAGAATAGTGAAGAAGAATCCAAAAAATGTGAGGGAACAAGTTGTGTTGCTCTGTTCCTGGTACATATAGAAAATAGAGGATTGTGTAGCCATATTAATTTATTTATCTTATTTTCTAAACCAATTTTAAAAAGAACATTGCAACTCTAATTTCAACTTACATATTTAAAATAACAAGATTAAAAAAACATTTTACTAAATTTGAAATATAATTAAAGATCACAAAATTTTAAAAAATCCTATTTATTTTCTTAAATTTTTATATCTAATATTTAAAAAAGAACAAATAAATTAAAACAGAGGAAATATATTCGACCACACGATTAAGAGTTTTAAGTTGTGTAGATTAAAATTTACCTTATTAAGTCGCTTGTAAAATAAATATACATAAATTTCTATGATAAATGTTGTATTAATAATCTTACGAAGTAACATAAAAACTTATTTTTGAGGAAAAAAACAAAAGAATGATAATTACACTAGTTAAACTATTTTACATATTAATTAAATAAGACAATGACTAACCGTAACTTCTTAATCGGTAAGTAGGTCTTGAATTTTAAAACAATAAAACTTTCAAAGAACCACTAAAGGGAAAAATAAAAATAAAATATATATATCTTTTACATGCACTTTTATCAATTAACCAATGTTTAATTAATACACATATTTGATTAGTAGTACTTGTTAAATTATCAATTTTCAGAAGTATGATGTATTTTGCCGTGTTTCTTGACAATCAAACAGGTTAACAATATCAACCAAAGATAAGAGTTTGCACTAATCATAGAAATTTTCTTTTTAAAATGACCTTGGTCATTATAGGTGAATCCACAATATAATATATGGATTAACATAAGATTAACGATGTTTGTTAGAAGATCATATATAAGTTAAACAAAATAGCGAATATTTATAATTAGATGTATCCGCGGTTTAGTGAAAAATAAAACTAAAACACAAATCAAATCTAGCCGACTTAAAAAAACATTTGATTTTGTTTGGTTTTTGAATTTTTAAAATCGACAATATTTTATTTGATATGATTTTGATTTTTATCGTTAAAAAACTGATAATTTGATTTGATTTTGATTTGAATTGGACAATTTTTTAGTTAACAACTTAGCATAGAGACTCATAGATTAGAGTGAAATACATATTTTTTGCTATCATAATTTACGTGAAAGTGTTTGATTGGACATAAAACTTAGGAGAAAAAAAGATAAAATTTAAATAAACTAGAGCTATAGAAAGTTTGGCGGTTATAATATAGTAATGAGTATTTTGTGTGATAAAAGTTCTGTTAATATTAATTGCTAGTACTTGTAAGAAAGACCTAATCCTTTTTGTTTTGTTTTTTTAGATTTCACGAGAGAGTGAATGGATAAAAGGTCAAAAGGATCAATGAGTTCAGTTTGTACCTATAAATTATTATTAAATTGAGATAAAAATAAATAAATAAATAAAAATGCTATATGCAAATTACTTTTTAACAATAATTTTTAAGGAATTTGTAAAAGGAAAACATGACAAGTAAAATGAACCGGAGGGATTAATTTCATTGCACTTTGGAAGATATTCGACACTATTCTTGGTGAAAATGTTTTTTCATGAATGAACTCAAATTTGCTAGGGAAAATATATTATTTTCCTTCAAAATCTTGTTTTTAGAACTTTTAAGATTTCCTTCAAATTTTGGTTTGTCTTTATTATTTATCTCCCGTTCATTTTTACTTGTTGAAGAAGCAATAAATAGATAGTTTCGATTGGATTAAATTACTTTTTTAAAATTTAGAATTCATAAATTCAAAATTCAAGTTTATTCGAGGTTCGAAGACATGCATGGTATGCATCTAACTTAGTATTACAACTGAAATCTTGAAGCAACATGAGAAATAAACATGGTATAAAGTACAGAGAATGAGAAATAAACATAGTATCTTGCAAAATTAGACAGTAAGAGTAAACCTCTGTTCCATTGGATAAACAATCATATTCACCCTCCTTCTTAGATAGTTCCAAATTGGTTCACCACTCATCCTCCTTCTCTCAAAATACGATTCTTCTTCGAATTTTTGTTTAATTTTCTCGAAAATCCAAAGTAGCATTTCACCTCCAGAAAGCAGAAAACAGAAGAAATACAAAACAGGGGAAACAGAGTCCGGGAAGAGAACAGAGGCAGTGGAAGCCAAAGACAGAGAACTAAAGAAAACCATAGCATGGTGTACGAGTTTGGAGAATTTCCTGTACATATAATGACGAGAAAATTTCAGCTTAATAGCGTATATTAAACAGTATAGGAGCAAAGAAGTGACAGAAACTCTCATGGTTTTCGGATGAGTCGAAAAAGGATCAGTCTTGTTATTGCCTTGATATTTTAGCTGTAGAAAATTGAGGAGAATGGTGAAGAAGAATCCAAAATCTGTGAGGGAACAAGTTGTGGTGCTCTGTTGGTGGTACATATAGAAAATGGAGGATTGTGTAGCAATAAAAGTGGAATATGCTTGGAACAAAAATAGGCCAATTCTTGAATTATTAGCCATTTGAAAAATTGAAGTTGAGAGACAATGCAAGAGAGTATTAATGTGTGTGTATATAGAGATGAAGAAGATAGAATTAGCAGTTGATTTAATGTGTATATATAGAAAAAAAGCACCTTGTCTAAATTGGATGTCAATATTTTTATTCGAAAACATTTTCCTTCCTACCAAAAACTCCTCCTAAATGTCACTTGTTATATTGGAAAAGAGTGGAAAGGGATAATTAGGCTATTTTGAGGGTCAGAAGGTTCAAAAAGAACAAACAAAACATTATTCCCTAACATTAATGCATTCTCTTTTTTCAACATTCAAAGGCTCCCCAGCCACATCCACATCCAATTTCAACGAAAATTCATCTACTAGTAGATACCAAATATCAAATTTTTAAAGTTTGATATTATAATCAAATTTTTATTCGATAATTATATATGGAAGAAAAAAATATTATGACAGTCCAATATTTATACATGTTAGCTTTTAGAAATGTCATATATAGATGTTAGATCTCCACTCTCAAGTTCGACATTATGAATTCGTGGTATGAGTCAATCAAGGCACGCATGATGTAGTTGTTAGGGAACGTTTTATCCCTCAATGTGAAACTTCCTAGCGCGTTGGGCTTCAATATGAGTATCAAACACCGGATGACTCCACTCTCAAGCCCGAACATTATTATTGAGAGCCTTTAACTCTGAATGGGGTCTTATTCAATGCGAATCTGAATTAGTCCGACTCTAATACATGTACTAGACACAGGTGGAAAACAAAAATAAAAGGCTTACTACTACTATTAATATAGTACTATTGAAAGGGACTTGATCCTCCTCCTTTTTTAATTCTCTTTTTTTTTTTAAGATTTGATGAGAGGATATATATAATGGTTATAAAGGTTAAAAGGATCATTAAGTTCAGTTTGTACAGCAAATGCTGTCAACTAATATACATAATCACAAAGCTTGAGCTTTTTTATTATTATTTTTATTTTGGATGCGGATAGAGAGAGAAAAAACAGAAATTGGGAAGAAAAGATTCTGTTTATAAAATTAAATAAAGAACGTTGTTCCCTTGCAAATGTTGAATTTCTTGGTTGTGCAAGTTTCTCAATTTGTAGTGAATTTCTCTAATTTATTCCATAACTGACATTGTAATATAATACAATTATTATCACTTCTTTTTTCAATTATTATCACTTAGCCACAAGTTGCCATCTTTTAATTTGTGATTCCATGTCAATATGATATTGAACCTTTTCTTCTTGTTTTTTTTTAATAATTATTTCTCCGAACATGTTACTATTATTGGTAAAATATTTTTTCATGACTGAACACAAACTTGCTAGGGAAAAAATTAAAGATATGATTTATCCTTCTAATTACCTAGGTTTTACCCATCTGTTTCAATTTGTTTGTCCTATTATCCTTTTTAATCCGTGGAATCTCTTAAAGAATGTCTATTTCCATTTTTAACAACTTTTTAGTTCCAACTTTTCAATTGTCATGTTTAAAACTATAAAATTAAAGGACATTTTGGTATATTTGACGTATGTTTAGTATCAGATTACAAGATTTAAATATCTTTTTTACTTTTTTTAATTTTGTGTCAAGTCAAAAAGCAGACAAATAAATTGAAACGAAGGGAGTAAAACTTCTAAGATTTACTTCCAATTTTGGTTTGTCTGTTGCATGAGGGATTTAACTTGAAGCACTAACATCT